>VZRN01001324.1:3279372-3302254 GCA_013397935.1 Dasyornis broadbenti
CCCCCCCCCCCCCGTTTTCTTCTGAGTTAATAAACACTACAGTTTTTCTTTCACCTGCCGTTGTTAACTTGTTTCATTGGCGGAGGAAAGGGGGAAGCCCGCCTCCTTCTCAAACTTTGTCTCCAAACCGGAACACAAGTATTTTACCATGCCTATGACTCTTGACGTGGAATAAGTGGAAAAATGTCAAAGTAATACTTCAGCTCCCAGTAGGCATCATTGCATGGTATTTTACAACGGAAAATCTCAGCAAAGCTGACCCTGTTGGTGCATATATACTCCATAGTACAGTGCCGTAGTATGTTATGGTGCTGTATAATAGTGTTTCTGTGATTCTGACATCCAGGTTTCATTCAATAAATTGTACCAAGTGAATTCACAAAGGTCAGAACTTCAGTTCTCCTATTAACTTAGAACAATTGAGATAAAACTGGACAGGATATATAACTGGGTGGGGGGAACAGGACACTGCAAAGTCCAGGACCTTTCTGTAAGACAGAAGATGGTCTGAGGGAAACTGGTTGAACGTTATATAGAGGACGGAGAGTCTGAGAACAGAATCTGCAATATAAAGTTGTTTGGATAAGGTATTTATTGCTTATTGTCACAAAGAAAGCATGTGGAAGGAAGGAAGGAAAGGAGCAAGAAGTGATTGTTTTGGGAGGACTAAAGGGTTCAGGGAAGGTATTCACTATTCAAGAGGGCCGGGGTGGAGCATCCGTGTCAGCTGGCTAGCATCCAGATATTGTTTGGACCAAAACCAAGCAGACCTCCTCTCTACTTCCAATCAGCAGATCCCTGAAAATGAAGTTGGGAAAATGAGCCTGTTAAACAAAGGCAGACAAAAGGAAGAATTTCAAAGAGGAATGAGGGCTTGAAGATAGATTGAGAAATAGAAGATAGAGAAATTGAAGAGATCGACAAAGGGAGAACGTTTAGCAGTGGAAGGGTACAAAAAGTAAAGAAAAGGAGAAAGGAGACAAGCTGTATAGATAACGTTTCTCAAGGTTTTTGGATTCATAAATGGGGCTTTTACATGTCTTATGTCCTTAGCCTGCTGACATAGGTAAAATTTAATGAGCAGAGTTTATTTGACAGTCAACAGAGAATATGATAAAATCTCAATAAATAAGAAGGACCTTGAAAAGCTGAGACATCTATTCTTTTTGTAAAATTCTGACTGTTTTTGGGGAGATGTCAGAAAGATATTTCAAGAGATGCTATGTTTATGACAATAAATTGTAAATGAAAAAACTATCAAGAAGAAAATGACAAACAGTGAATTTGAATTTTTCTTATTTGACTCACAAAACTTAAACTCAGTAATTTCATAACTTTTTATTCTAGATACTTTTTATTAGTTTGGTCTTGTTTATCATTTAGATAATGGTGATGTCATTGAACATCTACCACCATGGTATTAAGTGAAATTAGATCTAGGTACAATTCTCTCGTGATTACAGGAGAGGTATGAAAGGAACAAACACTTAGTGATGGATTGTTTCCCACACCAAATGTGGAGGAGTCTTCTACTGTTATATGCTGAATAAAACCAGAGTTCAGTGTGCTTATGTCAATTCTCTTTTCATTTCTTTTGTGAACTTTTGTCGACCTTCCTCCCATACCTTCAGCATTTCCAGTTTAATTGTCACAGAGATATTCAAGAAAACCTGTGAATTTTCTCACAGGTATTTTCTTTGCACAGTGCCAAAGTACCTTGTATGAATCAATGACAATACAGAGTTGTTTCTGTTTATTCTCTCCTCTCTTCCAAAGCCAGAAGCCATCCTAATCATGTTGCTTTCTTTCCAAGGAAATATGTGTTGCCTATTGGAAAAATGCTGGGGGTGGGGGTTGAATTTTGTTGTATCAGGAGGAATTAGTGGGAATGAGGGTAGTTGTTGATTGCTGCTTAGGTTGGTACCAATAAAGTGTGTGTCAAGGTTTTTTCCTTTTTCTAGGGAATGTACTGGGAAATGCTGGGCTTGGTATTCATACATACTGGAAGCAAATGGAGTAAGTAACACTTCTCTTGTGTGTTGTAAACATTCCTCTGATAAGCTTTTTAGGGGTCTGGATGTGAAGTGTTTGGTATGCATTCATCTACTGACAGCATTACAATATTGCATTTCTGACCTTCAGATTTTCTCTTTTGATCTCTGGGTAAATGATATATTTGCCAGTTTGACACTGCTGACATTCAGTCTGTTTAGTCTACCAGTGTTATACCATGATTCCTTGTGATCCCATTGTCATGGAAATGATATATCTCAGATGATGAATATACTTTGAAGCAATGTGGGGAATAAACACACTGGCTAAGCTTAATTTACAACAAGACTTTTTTGTTGTAAAATGCTTGCTTCAGTATCTAGTATAAATGATTTGCGTGATGTCGATGTATTTAAGAAAACTGCTGCTTTATCAGATAGTATAAAGGAGCATAAGCTACTATTTGGGTTGCTAGTGAGGGTCTTAATTATGGTTTTAATCAGATTTCCCCCTGCTGTTTTTCTATGCACTGCATTGGGCAAACCTGCATTTGTAAGACAATAAACTGAACAGTAATGAAAATAGAAACTTCCTGTTTTCCCTCAGTGATGAATGCTTCACTTATATAGAAAGATTCTCTTCTCTAGAACTTGTGAATATTAACTTCACTTCTAGAGAAGTGAACCATAAACTATAGGAAGTGAGAAAGAGAAGAAATGAACACAGAAAGTTGCTAACATCTACTATAATATTTCTCATATACTTGTTTTAAGTTTTTGAACACCTCAAAAGCAGTCCTACCTTAGAATTCTGTGCCTGTTTTCAAAAGCTGATTGGATGTATGGTGAGAATAAAGACTTGATAATGTTACCTGCATTCCTGATAAATTGAAGTCTGTTTAGATTCAAGTATTTTATGAAAAGTCAGTGGGAGTTTTTTACGCATAACCTTCATGTCCTTGTTCTTTTGCTATTAAAATTAAATGAGAACTTAGAAAAAAAGTTAACAATAAATGTCAGGCTGATAAAAACCTCACCAGTGACCTTCAAAGCAATGAGATTTGACTATGATATGGTTATCCACTGAGGCCAGAAGTTACAAATCAGATGATGCGGTGATGACTTTCATCCTCTGGAACCTACACGGCCTGTGTAACATCCCATGCCTCATTTGTCTCTTCTTTTCCACTGTCCAGAGCATGAGCTATTTTTTCTGCTTGCAGTTTTGCATCTCTCCATTGTTGACAGACTACAGCAGACAATTGAATTCCCTGGCAATTCTTTCCTCTTGGTCAGCTGTGCTCCAGTTCATAATGCTTCATATGCTCCATATGCTGTGCTGTATGTTTATATAGGTATGAGTGCAAAAGCTATGGGAACATACACTGGCCCTGATACACCTGTATCAGCAAAATGAAATGGAATGGCCTGTGGTTTGTAACAGACATAAGTTATTTAAATTCCTAGTAAAATTGCTTTTAACTGTATTCATCTCTGCTCTTTTCTATTGACTTGGGTGGCTGACCATTAGCTGGACTTTGAGGCGCGGAAATTATTTCATCGTTGGTAGTTAACGTTCTATCCCAGCGTATGCTGCAGGCACTCTGATCCAGTGACCCTATTGCATCACTGAGATGATGCCTTCAGTGTTGCTTAACTGGCCAGTCTAGCTTTTGGATTTCTACTGACAGTTTGCAGGGTGCTTACATCAGCTTCAGTCACGTCTTTGTTTCTGTTTCTAAAGAAAGCTCAATAACTACCAAGTAATTTTCAGGTTGCATGTGGAAGGCCTCACAATCACTTACTCATTAAATAATTTCTTTTTTTACTGAGGCTCTTCCTCACCTCTTTTTCCCCATAATTTTATCCATCAGATTTCATAAATAATTGCAGATCCAAAAGGAAGCTTGAATTGAGGAACTGAAAGATTTAAGTGTCTTAAGAAGAGTTTCTGCTCTGGATGGACTGAACTCAGGAACTTCATGATACTATAAATATTTTCGTTTTCCTTTTTGTTCTCATAACAGATGAATTGCACTCAGCTCTCTTGCTGTTTCTCATAGCATGCAAACCCCTGTGAGTCAACACTCTCTGTAAGAGCAGAACATCAGGAGAGAAAGGCCAGAAAGAACGCAATATTTTTGTGATGGTTTTCTTAGATTCGTCTCCTTCAGATTTTTCATCTGTATCCCAGGAAACCTGAGAGCTCAGATACTTGCTTGTCAAACTAAGTAGGCTGAAACACATCTCTCCTGCACAAATGTGGTTATGAATCTCTGGTGAGGAGCGTCCTAGGAGGTATATGGTGGCCAACTTTGGCTGTGTCTCTGAAAGATTGGCTTTCATTCTGCTACTGATACAAATTGGACTGAAAAAAACCCAGACCCCTCTGTTCGATGTGAGGTAATATATTAATTTATAAGGATTACTTTCCTGCCTCCTATTTTTTTTTCCCCCCCCTGAGTTTCTGTCAATTTGTCTGCTTTTTTACCCTTCTTGAAAGACTAGAAACACCTCAAAAACAAGGTGTTTCTCTTGTGGAAAAGCAGCTTCCTGTGTCCGTTCACCGTGTCTGAAAGAAAGAGCTTTCATATTTATGGTGTTCAATCCTCTAACACAAACATCATTGCCTGTACTGCCAGTAACTAGTAAGAAAATACCATTACAATCAGTTCCCACTGTGAACTCCAGTTTTAAAAGCTCAAAAGTATTCTGTGCAACCACATATAGAAGATACCTAGAACATTTGCCTCACAAAAGAATATTCTCTTCAAATACAGTCTCAGAAAGAACAAAGTTGAAATTTAGCGTTTCATATAAAATTTCAGTGCTATTTAATAGTTTCATTATAGTAGAATTTAGGAGAAACGTTGAATAACCTTCCCTGTTTCAGAAGGTACTACCTCCTTTAAGGCTTAGTTGTAAAATTTTTGCCTAATAGAGGAATTTTTGGTTTTGGGTATGACATTGTTTAGAAACTTGAAAAGCAAAATCAAGTAAGCTTCGTGAATGGAGTTGACACCACCCCCTTTGTTCACAGAGGAGATGACAATAGTACTGGGAGATATTTGTCAAATGTTATATGGAGTTTTAGTATTGAGGCTTAATATTTTGTGAGGAGATTTTAGTAGGTTTTTCCAAGTTCCCGAGTTGATTGTATCCTTTGTATTGTTTGAACACTTTAAATGTTCTAATGAATGTTCTACACAATTTTTTTTATAACATTCACTCCTAGAGAATATGCTCCAGAAAATTGTTAATCTGATTGTTTTATTTTGATATCTAAATTGCAAATCCATTGCAAATACACCCATTCATTTTTATAAACGGAGTAAGCAAAGATAAAAGTATTTTCAGAAAGGATGCCTTTTAATGGACTGTTTTATTAAAATGACCCTAGAACCACTCAGTTAAAGTTCAGGGAGAAGAACTTGAATCAAGTGAAGTGCTGTTTATTTCCAGAGAGGATCTTAATCCTTAATGTGCTTTGCTTAATGTTACAGGATCTTCTGGGAGAAGTTAGTGCTTGCTGTTCTTTGAAGTTACCAGCTGAATTCTGAAGACTTTGCAGGAAAGCAGAGCACTTTGCTAGAGTGACGTAGCAGAAAGGAGGTGAAATCATAGCACTGTTAATGGATATTTTTCAGCACATTTGGAGATGAACTGGTGTTAAAAAGAAGTGAAGAGGGCCAATGGTAACTCTGCATTTTACTATTAAAATAACATTTCAGATTAAAAATATTAACACACTTCCCCCTGCCTGCTTGCCCTTCCCTCTCCTCAAACACAATGAGGACATAGTACATCAGGAAATGTGTACTAACACAAACTGTACTGAGGAATAAGCTACAACACTCAACTTATTCCATGTGAGAGACTCTGTGTGTTTTCAGTCAGTCCTAGGGTGGAAACAGAAACCTGGAAAGACTTTTTGAATAGTGAAAGGCACTATAAATTCAATAGCTTTTAATCTAGTGCAGCTGATCTTATAAAATGTCTAACTAGTAAAGCTTTCTTCTAACATATTAGCACAATGAAGTTGCAAATCCATTTTGAAATCGACTGCTTGATTTGAAGAACGAGTAGTGAACTTGGAGGTGAACGTTATTCTCACCAAATACACACAGAGAGTAGGTGTCAGCAGCCACATACACATACTGTACAGTTTTTTCCACTTCAGGAAAATGTATTGAATACCATTTTAATTAGATTTCATTTCACTGTTCTACATTTGTTTCTTACAAGATTAACAAATATAATTTCAAATAAATCACTGCAGTGGCAAATCCCCTATCAACAATACTTAGGCGTATTTATTGTCCAGGGTAAATTCCTTTAAGAACAAAACACTAGTCAGCCAGTCATGATTTAATCAGTTCTTTTTCTATACATTTGTTCTATATATTTATTCTGAAATTTAAAAATGGTGATCAAAAATGCATTTCAAAGCAAAACAATGAATGATAATCCACAGTTGCAAAAGTCTGCTATCACAGACTTACTCAGGGAAGTAGTTTCTAGGATGGGTCATAATGCTCTAGGCCTATCTTAACTCTGTTGCTGTATATACAGTGCATGTAGGAGATGGTAGCATTTAGTTAAGAGAAACACAAAGCATTGTAACGTCATGTTGTAACAGCCCGTAAGGGGGAGTATTCAACTGCATTGGATCCCTAGAGCTCAGGAGCAGAGAAAGTAGGAGATCTAATGCAAAGCAGCTGACAGTGAAAAGTAATATCCTAAAAGAAGTGTTTGGCAGTTTTTAGGACTAAAAATATTTTTCACCCCTTGTATGCATAATATCAAGTAGCAAATGTCTTTCCGAACCAGAATCAGTATAATTAGTTTTCAAAAACAGAAGAGTGTTTTTTTGTTGCTTTCATTTTCTTTTCCATGTTTATGCAGTTTCTACCTGTGATTTTACTGTAGATAGTTGCTGTACTTCTTTTATGTTGATGTTGTTTACAAAAGGACCTTTTATTGTTACTGCTGTAACTAAGATAGGAATCTAGCCCACAGTACACATTCATGCAGGAGACATTTGCAGCTGTCAGAGTTGGCAGCTCATTGCCTTCTTTTGAGATCTGTGGATAAAACCCAGTACAGATTAATGACAAGATATAGGATTTTTTTTCTTTGGATAACTGACACTTGGTATCAAGGGGGCTTAACATGACAGTTGACTATTAGTTTATCCTGGCAGATTTTGTGTGGAAGGCAATAGAGTAATGCCATGCTTTGGAAAGAAAATGCTATACTTTGCCTTTTATTTGGGAATCCCCTTGTTCTTGTTAAATGCTGTTTACACAATTTAAATAAGTCATAATTAATGAAGTTAGACAGAATTCTTAATGTTTCCCTATTTGTCAGCAGTGAAAATACAACAGATACAGAATTTTGCTCTGTACTGGTGTGCAACAGCCTCTCACTGCACCTTCATAAGCAAAATATTGTGCTAACTTTAGAAACTATTTTCAAATTAATTTTTATTGTGACCAGCATATGAAAAGGAGATATGTGTTAAAGTTTCACCTTCTTGTTTGTCTCCCAGGGCTGATATTCCCCATGTGCATACATCACCTTGTAAATAGAAGCTGTGTTCTGATATGCTAAGTTCTGAATTTGATACCCTTTCTGGTGAATAGATGTTTGCTGATTATATAACTTCAGGACTTAATATTTGCTCAGTTTGAAATGAGGTCTTTAGTGAAGACTTTATTTGAAGATGATATCTACAGTCATTGATTGTAAGCTGAATGGATTTTCTCTCCACGTTTGGATTGATTAAATGGTGATTTCTAAGTTAGACATTTGGGAATAAGTGATATTGAACACAGACATTTCATATATGTTTTTATGCTTTAGAAAGCCAAGTTCAAGAAGTGTGTCAACAGTAATTGGAAACAATACCTTTATCTCTATCAAACCATCTCTGAAAATGGCCAAAAATACTGACATTTGTCTTACTGAGCCAGAGATAATTGTTTCATTTTTTGAAAGTATTATTTTTTCTTGAAATAAGTTTGTGCTTAGAGGAAACAAGGAACATGTTTGCAGTGTGGACCAGTAGTTACCACTCCTTTCTCAAGTGAACTATCTGAGTATTTGATGTTCCTTCCCTTACCTAGCAAAAACAGTGATCACAAGAACGAGGAATTTCAGCTGAGCTATTCTTAGCACAGAATTGTCCCCATGCAGGAATATAATCCCTTTGTGTTAAAATAATTAATCTGAATTGTTCACTGTACAATTCTTTCTCCATTTCAGTTTACTGTTCATATATTTCTGGATAAACTATTGCTAGATGTGACACTGGAGTCTGGCTTAAAAAAGGGATTAATTTCCATTTTATGGACTGTGTTATTGGCTTACAACTTTCAATTAAATTTACGAGATTAGGTTAGAGGAATTTATGTTTAGAACCAATCACATGAAGGAAGGAATTAAACATCTGTGGATAGCACCAAAGTTTATGTGACGGGTCATAAGGGTCATATGTGCAATGAGACTGGACTTTACTTGTCATGTCTTAAAAAGGCGTGTATCACGTTCAGCTATTATGCAGAATATTATGGTATAATATTCTCTCCTGGATGGTAAAGTAATAAGTAGTTGGATAGCAAGAAAATATGCCTCTGGGTTAATGTACTCCCTCACTCTCTGAATCCCTCAGAAGAACTCACTGTCCTGAATTTTTGTTGATATATGACTGCTCTCTCCAATAAAGTCGTACCAACTGAATGATAAATGTTTTCAACTTTGAGCATTTGACCTACCCAACAGAGACAAAGTGATTTTAACATTCATAGAAGTGAAAAGTGTCTATGTGTGAATGCACCAGTATGTAAGTTAAAAGCACATTTTTTCTGCATCAGTTGTAAAAGGCACCATTCTTCCCTGGATCCTACTGAACACTTTTTTACTTGTTTAGACTTCTGGAAATCTTAGATGAGTCTCTTATTGAAACACAAGATTTTCCTTGCCATCTCTGCAAGTTTCAGTTGTACTAGCTGAAGCAGAAATAATGCAGAAGCTGACCTTAAACCAGTAATGAAAATGAAAACTACTCAGCGTAGAAATCACAGCACTCATCTTAGTCTTCTTTTTCATGAAGTCTTCAAATAGATTTGTTATTTCATAGTTGTTAAGGCTGCAAATGACTAACAGTCATTATATAGTGTGATCTTTTGCATAACAGAAATTGATTTATGTAAAAAAAGCCCCATTTTATGTCCTATGACTGTGATTGAAATAAAGTATATACTTCATAAAAATACTGTTTTGATAAAGAGTTTCCAATATTTGAAAATTTTCCACCAATGCATCTGCACAGAAATTGACAAAGGTGAATGGATCACATTTGCCATGTATTTCTGGTGAGAGATTGAATTTATCAAGGTAGCCGCATATTGCATCATATCAGTCTAAATATATCTAAGTCTGAGTGTACCTCATTAGGGCTTGTCCTGATATGTCAAAACATGACTATTAAAAACCAAGATCATAGTTAAAGGAATGCCTGCAACTTATTTTAAAAAGAGCATATGTTTAAAAAAACCCAAACCACAGTCTACCTCCACCCCAAACACTGTTCAGTGCTGCTACCAAAATCTAACAAAAGCCAGAGATCCAAAACATAATATATTAAACTGATTGTTCTGGGATTCATTTTGCTTATGCTTGTGTAGCACTCAATGTTCACAGAACTTAGATAAACCAGTAAAGGTCACCAGCAGAATAAGGTAATATTTTTTTTCTTTTAACTTCTCATTCAAAAATGATATTTTAAAATAAAAATAGCCCTAAATTTAAAAATAAAATAAGGAATTAAGAGAATAAGTATTTTGAAAATGCTTTATGTTGCCTGGCTTCACATCAAATGCAATATATTTTTCAGCCTAAGCTGAATATGGGTTATTTTTGGATACTTGATACAAAGAGTTTTATTTTTGGTTGAATGAACACTTAATCACAGAGAAATATTTTGGTTTCATTTTGTGGACAGTATTCTGCCTTTTCCAATCAAACAGGTATTTCTTTCAACAGTTGTTCAGCAAGTGAACCAAACTCACTTTCTTTACCTGCTTGCACTCCTATGCCATTTGCTTCTCTGCATTCAGTATGAAGCACTCACCAACGTGAATGCACTAATTTGCCCAAGAACTGTATTTAATCAGGGGCCTTGTATGATCACTTTACTGGATGAAGAGAAGAGAGAAGATTAAATAGGAAAGAAGTGCAAAAGCTTGCAGAGGGAAATTATTGCTTGTATGACCACAAAACCAAGCCAGGTGGTTTCTTCTGAATCAGGTCTGACTCCAGTCTGTTGGACACTGTTAGCCCAAACACAGCTGTTGCCTCCCCACATCTAAAACCCTTATATAAACAGGAAGATTTCTTTACTTGCACAGGAATTCATTAACCATAAGCCCGTTGGGTAATGTGGATAAATAATCCCAGCAATCCTGACCCCTGCCACGCTAACATTGTCTTTATACCTGAAATTGCTGGCACTGTAATACTTTTAGGCTATGGGATCGAATTGAATGTATTGCATAGCACTATTGAATTCTGAGCTCTAAAGGTTTAACTTGTTCATCAGTGTTCAAAAATGATTCCTTTTAGCCAAAATCCAAGATTAGTTTTCCGACCTTTGCTCATATCTCTGCTCAATTAATTTTCTGATTTCTAGGCTTAGTTTAAAAGACAGGCACATGAGCTTTGTTTCCTTTGAACCTAATGATTATCCAAACCTAATTGTTAATATGGGTATATTGCATCACACAGCTGATAAAGACTGAAAGGCAGTGATCTAAATGGAAGGTGGATGAGTTTGGAGATTCTAGTCACTTGTAAAATTAAAAAGCCTGAGGAGTGCCAAGTATGTGCTTAACCTTACATATGTGACTGTTTTGAAATGTGAGGGAGTGGAATAGTCTTGAGTACTTTTCAGGCATATTCAGCATGAATCTGTGTGCTGAGTGATATATAACTGTTCAGGTGTATCCGGTTTATTTGTAGGACTGAAGCAATCTTAACAAGGTTGAGTGTTTTTAATGTATCCATTTAAATAGATGTCGATTAATTGTGGCTTCTTGGGAAAGACAGCAACAGGACAGACCTGCAGTCATTGCTGGTCTGAGAATGAGACAATAATGAGAAAATAGTCTCAAACTTGACAAGAAAAGAATCTGAGTGATCATTGTTTTGATGTATTGCTGACATTTTTCTTGCTTGCTCTGGAGATGATTGAGCCACCTCTACAGCTTTTCTTAAAAGCAAGTCATAAAGTAGCTGGCTCTACTATCATATAAAATGCCTCCTCAGCTGAGTCTTCTAACCTATTTGCTCAGGCTTTGCAAGGGCAAAGTTTTTCAAGTTTTTCTTGGTTTCCAGAGTCAGGTGCAGCAGTTGACTTCTTTTGGCTCAGACATTTTGGAGAGAGGCTGAGTTGTAGGTTTTGGTGTCAAATGTACAGTGTTGCGTTGTGAGTGACAAACTAGCAAAAATTTTGACTCCATCTGTTGTATACTGTGTATATAGTAGTTTAATTTTATAAGCTTACTTTTCCATTATTTTCCTAATGATTTTACTGAATAAATGTGCTATATTGCTGTGTCAAGCTGTGTAAAATATCTTTGAGACCCCTCTATGAATGCAAACACACAAAGTACAACTGACTGTGACTGAAGAAGTATTGCCAGTTGCTATGTCTTTCCTGCTTAGTCCTTTGGAAGAGTTTTCCTCAATTTCTGCCCCTCACCTTTACCCTTCTGTGTCGTACTGCTGCTTGTTTACACTGGTGTTGCTGCTGTAACCTGCTTGTGGGTAGTGCAGCTGTGGAGGTGACATGAGATGATCCTGTTGTGGTTTGCTGTGAAGCAGAGGGAGCATGTGTGATGGCTTCCTATCATGCCACAAAGGCTGCTGGGTTTGTGCTTCCTTGTCTCATGATTCTGACCTGTGAGTAGTGAAGAGAATGTGTATAAATGATTGCTAAAAGTGAAGAATATTATTTCCTCTAGTATTTTCTCCCTCAAATGTGAGTTTATTTTTATTCCTTCTCAGAAACTTCCACCCTTACAGTCTTATTTATGTAGTTTATTTAACCTCCCTTTGTCAGAATTCATCAAGAAATATTTATATTTGACTCCTTTCACCACAGTTTACAAGCAGAACAGAAACGGCTGTTGAAAAGTCGATCTGAACCCCTTTTTTCAGCCATCTAAGCAGAGCATAATTACCCACAGTTGTGTCCCCTCTCTGTTCCCTGTCACATCTGTGTGTCCCCATCCCACCCTCTCTCCTTGTTTTCAAAACCTATACAACATGCAGGAAAGGATCAAGAAGGCATTTTAACTGACATAACCTATATAAAAGTGAAATAAGGAGCCAGGAAGCCATCGTGTCTGTATAAAAGGAAAGATATAGCATACATGTAATTACTTGTGACAGCGAATATTCTGGATTTCCTGAAGTATGAAAATATACATGGATTTTTCCCTCTACAGGTTGTGCAATGTGGCACATTTTGTACTTTATTAGATGGCTACATAAGATAATGGAATGATCAAATTTTCTGCAGGTATAAACCCATACTGTTAGCAAAATATAATTTTATCAATGTTAACTGCATGGTTCAGTGATTATGATACTTATATGCATGCAGACCCCCCTCCTTAGAATTCTTTAATTAAACTTGTGTATACAGTTTCTGTATCATGTCCCATTTTGTTTACATAAAATTTCATTACTCAGGAGAGACATCTTTGATTACTTTCCTGTACATTAAAAAGCATAACTACATCTTATATTATTATTTTAGTAGTTCAGTATTATTGAGTATCTTCCTCTACAGACTTTTACTTCTTTACATGATTTTGATGTACATTCACTTACTGTTGTCAAAGCTGCAGTCTGTGTATGTTGTTATGGCTTCCTCGTTCTTTGAAGGTCACTGTGCAGTTGCTGTGCATGTTATGTTGTGATATTCAGGTGTTCTGTGTGATGAGTCTGTAAAGCACACTGGTGGGCAAGGCCATAAGAGAGAAAAAACAGTATTTTCCTCAGTGCCTCATGTAAGCAAGTTAGTCATTTGGCCTAAATATATACCAGAATTTTTTTTCAAAATTCTCCTGTTTTCCTTATCTGCTTTGGACAGTGAAAGCTTGAGTGGTAGGTTGGTGTTGCGTCTCTGCTGCTTTACTCAAGCTTGCAGAAGAGAAGCCCAGAGCATCAGGAAATGAGCTGGCTGGGTTTTGAAAACGTATTTGTAGTTAAATTGTTAAAATAGTGTTTCTTGGCTATATGATAATTTTGGCACCTACTGGTACCTGCTCTCCAGAACAATTAGCACAGTCTCAGGATTTAGGTCTTTCTCTCCTCTAACTTGTCCTGATTTTACATCTTTGTGATCCCACATATAGCACCGTTACACAGGCAAATTTAACCCCTATTTTGTTTTTCATGCTTGTGTTGATGACATTGTGAATTCTAGTGCATTGTAAACCTCATAATGATCTGCCAACAGCGAAAGAGAACGATGATATTGAATTGTATCTTTAATAACATCACAAAGGGCAAAGTGACTAAAAATAGCACGTATTTTTAGTAATTTTTGGAGTAAATTGTAACAGAGCAGCATTTACAAATATACTTACTTGCTTTATATCCTTCCTGCTGTCATGCTTCATAATATATGATAATAATTAGCTTAGCATAGGAACAGAGAACCAGATGGATATAGGAAACATGGGAAGAAAGACAGTGAAGCTTTCTGGTGAAGTTCTTTAGTATGGTGTGTTCCTATGATTTGTCCCTGGAATACCAAATTATCAGCTTGATTAATAGTGATGTGATAGTACATTGAGTCTGACTTTTTACATAGAAGAAAAGTAACCTCCATTTCTTAAAACTGAATCCTCTCTGCAGCAGCAAACACAGGAAAGATGAGTAAAGCTCATAATACAACTACTTTAATTAGGTGCAATTATCTTATGTCTTTGAGAAGTATGAAAATGCGTCAAAGCTAGTGATGGAATTTTCGAATAAGCAGGTGTGCATCATAAAATAATAGCATGAGTCTTGCACCTATCATTTAAAGAGTCAGAAAGATGACTCTGAAGGCTGCCTTCTCAAAAATGTTATATGGACAGTCCTTTTGTTTTGTTAAGAGCAATCAGCATGTTCACAGCTAAGTAAACGTGCAGTGTTACACTGGGACATGGTTTTTAGGGGCTGTTGCTACTTTGAATTGACTTAGTAATATTGAGTTTTCTGCAAGATGAAACAATGGAAACAAACCTTATGATAGCCTGGAAAAAGAATTGCTCATAGTTTGGAGAAATAATTTTTTATGCAGTTAAAAATAAATTAACCTTCATTGAAGTTAAAGGTAGAGCCATCATATCTACACTGCAAAAAAACTAAACAAAACAAAACTGTAAGTATTTTGTGACACTCCAGGCAGCTGCCAAATTATTAGGTGAAGTCAGTAAGAAATGAGAAGTGTGCTCTTTGTGGAAACTGTGTCAAGAGCTGTTTTGGGTTAAAAAAATCCTGCTGCATGATGCTGTTTTCTGCTATGAATTAATTACCCAACTAGGTTACTTCTGCTGCAATTACTTCTGCATTAGTGAAATGCTGAACCTCAGGAAGTTAAAAAGGTGGGAATTCTTCTCCATTCCACTCTGCTTTTCAGCTTCCTTCAGTTCAAATTTCTAGGATAAAAAAAAAGGCTTCTAATTGATTTTTCCTTCACCTGCAAAATTCACAACACATCACTCGGATGAACATCTGTTTTGTTTTCTCTCTGTAGATAACAGCAAGATATGTCTAATCCTCATCAGCAATTCCCTCAGCTTCTCTGATGCTGTTTCTTTTTTTCTACAGCTTATTTCAGTGGAGTGTGCAGAAAGAGCTCTGTCACGACTCACTGTGCTGTTAGGTGTTACCTGTTGCTTTTGCTCAACAGCCAAAAACTGAGATAAACTTTATCTTGGTGTGACTTGCATAAACTTTTGAGAAGAGGGCATATTGTATAATATTATTGATAAGTTTTCATTCCCTCTGCAACAACATTATCTATGGTACTTATTTACTTCTCTCTTTTTTATTACTTGGTCAGATTATCTCCTCAGCTTGATGGTGTGGGAAGTTTCCTGTACTACTCAAAATTGAGTGCATAGTTGAAAGATTTTTGTGAATCATGGCAATAGCCTTTTCCCAGTTTTCATTATTTTGGCTTACGTCCGTCTATCTTTATTAAATGCATCATGTTTTACTACCTGTAAATGTAGAAGGCATAAATCTCACACATACTGCTGTTTGTATGTTCTGCAAACAGGTCTAGAAATGCTGCAGTGTTACTGCAAAGTGCATCAATTCTACCACCTAGTAGTCATTATAACAACTAATTAAAAGAAGATACATAAACAATTTAGATATTTTATTTGCAGTGTCCTACTAGAGGAGCAGGAGAGGATGTAAATATTCTTTGAGATAATAAATGATAAGAATTGTTATTGTAACAGTGTTATTATTGTATTATAACTTAACAATGTTAATTTCTACTATTATATGGTTATATAAGACGTTTCTGAAATGTTCACAGAAATGTTATTGAGTCATTGTTGAGATAAATAATCCTTACAGCTGCCTAAATATAGACTGTGCAACCCTATTTGTGTAGCTCCTCATCTCTGGAAGGTTGCTTGGTATTTCTTAGTTAATGGAAATGTCTTTAATACCAGCAATGAGATAAATGTGACCAGCGAAATAAATGGTGCTCAATATCCAGGCAGATTTACCTTTGTAAATTATCCTTGGAAGAGATACATAGCTGTCAAAGGACCTGCCTTGCCATGTATATTGATGGGATTGTGCGGGTATGTCTCTGCTTGTTGCTAAAGGTTCACAAGGCTCTCATGAGACTACAGTATAAAGAAAACCATTGATGTACTAGCACAAAAAATCAAAGAATAGCCTCAAAACTATCACAACAAGGAGAAGCAACTACCATAAGCAGAGTAACTAAAGAGAACAATTGTAAACTTTGTAACTGAACACAGAGACTGAAGGATGAGTGAGAATAATAGTTTCCAGGGAATACAGGTATATTGATTTGAGTAGGAAGTAGCTCCTGCTAGGATTTGTCACCAATTACTTTTCCCCATGCTGTAAGGGAGAACCCTATTGCTCTATTTAATTATTCAGAACTATGATATTTCTCTTCCCTAGTTAATTCAGAAAGGATTTAGAAAAAAAAAAAAAACCTTTCTAGAATACCTGTGTATGCAGTAAATTAAACAAGCTGTCAGCTCTTGGTATGATTTGAGAGATGTTGCCAAATAAATTACTTTTATTTAGATTTTCATCTTTAATTAGGTAGCAAAAAAAAAAAAAGATCAGCTGTTTCAACTGAATACATCAGAAATATTGTACATTTGATGACAGCTACAAAATTTTGTGTCCTCTCTAAGTCTGCTTAACATGCCAAATAGCATCGTACAGCCAAGTAAGCATATTCAAAGCATACTAACATATAATCAGTTTTTAAAAATTCTTGGTCATCTGGTCTTCTTCTGGAGTTTATCATCTTTGATGTGAATAATTCAAGCATCTATACCTCAGAGCGACCTCCTAAAAGTATTCTAGTTGTTCAAAGAATATAAATATCAGGGAATCAATTAGGTTGGAAAATACTTCTGACATCGAGTCAATCTTTGACCAAACACCACAATGTCAACCAGACATGGCACCAAGTGCCACATCTGATCTTTTCTTAAACACTTCCAGGGACAGTGACTCCACCCTGTGCAGCTCATATCATTGTCTAATCACCCTTTCTGTGAAGGAATTCCTCCTAATGTCCAACCTGAACCTCCCCTGGTGCAGCTTGAGACTCTAAAAGGGGATGTGGGAGAAATAATTTTTAAACCAGGAAAAATACCTGCTGTATGATTTTTAGGCATTGAGAGACTGGTAGAATAGGTATAAATGACAAAGGAAATACTTAGCAGCTATAAAAGCCAGAATTTAAACAGAACAATAGTAATGGGAATATCTAGGCAAAAACAAATATGAGAAGGATTAAAAAATTTCTATGAATTAGTTCACTGGAAAATAATGAATTACTGAAGAAAAAGACTAAATGAGAAAGCTAAGAAAAATTAATCATTGTGAAATAATACTGCATGAGATGCTGTTAAGCCTATGTGAAATAAGAAAGCATCCACACAATCACTTCTCTGATTTTTATTGTTGGTGTTTGAGAGATGCTTTCTCTGAAGGTTAGCAGATTGTAGCTGTGTATTAAAAGCAAGTTTCACCATTTACCACATGAAAGCTATATGAATGGACAAGTAATATTTTATGAAATATTCACAATGCAGCTCACGTGACAGCAGGGCACTAAAAGACTACCCGACAATAATCAAGAAGGTGTGGTGAAAGCATGTGTGAATACTGAAATTCAGAGGAGCTGTACTTGCCTGCAATTTTCCTCCCAAAGAGCCCCCCTTTGGAGCTAGATCAGTACTCTGGGCCTCAGGCCTCTGCAAGGCACTGCTTGAAGAGTTTGGGATGCTGTTATTGGCACCCACATCACAAGAGATAAAAGATGTTTGCTTAAATGTCCATCAGTATTTGTGTCTCATTCTTAATCTTTGCCTTTGATAGTGTGCAAAACTGATCCACTGCAAGAACATAAAAGTTCTGAATTTCCCTCAAGGAATGTGTAATACTCTGAACTCCATGAGAATATAATGAGATGGAAAAATTTCTGCAAGTTTCTGTGGTTTTAGGCCACTAATCATATGTAGTGTCATGACTCAGATAACTGAATACTTTTCCTTTGTCAAAAACAAGAGACATGCTTTTTCTCTGTTGTATATGCTTTCTCCCTAATGTACGTTCTATTTTCTGTGGTACTGTAAAAAATATTATTATATAATATTGTAGCAGAGTAAGTTATTCACTCATCTGGGATATGGAAATCCTGTTAATTTTAGAAGGTACATTTAATGAAATTGCATCATTGGCAGAGACCTTTTCATATTATACTGTGTTTATTAGAGAAAATCTCTTTGCATTAAGTTCAAAGCCAGAAACTGATTTCCAAAGGAGCCGAGTGCCTAGGTTGCTTAGATATTTTGAAAATCCCACTAGGTCTCTGTTTGCAGCTTTTTGGCACCTAAATACACTTGAAAATCTGACTTAAGAGGTATAACAGTAACACAAAGGAATGATAACTTGTTATTCATGCCAGAAGGATTTTACTGGCACTGAGCATATTGATGTTACACTGGGGAAAATTATATTTACATGTTTTAGAGCACTGAATTAATTATAACATAAAATAAAACTTTGTTTAACATATGTAAAGAATCTGTTCTCAAATACATTATTCCTTGTAGGGATTGAGATAAAATGTTTTACTAAGCCTAGGAAAGCTATAAACAGGGAAGTGACCAGTGTTCAATGGTTTATTAGTAGTCTGGAAAAAAGACATGGAACAACCAAAACAGATTGCTCAGCCTTATTGCCAGACCCATCACTATTATTTTTTTTCCTTCCTTGCTGCTATTCTCTTGCTTAAGCTTCTTAAAGTCTGCTTCTGTGTTTTCCAGTTCCTATGAAAATATCTCATGTAATTTCAAAATAACCTTGAAATTATTTATTTTGACAATTCAAATGTTATAAATCCAAAAGAGGAATAGATATTTTGGCTTCTGGGTTATCCTTAAGCAAAGTAAGAAATGAATGGAGTCTAATCTATATGCTGTGCTATGTATATATTTTCCTCATGGCCTCAGGAAGACCCCAGAGCTGAAAGCTCTAAATTAATTTTTGATGGTTAGTTTCTATTCTGATGAAAAGTTTTTCTTTATATCTGCAATAATGCAGTTGAAGCAGCAAGAGCTGTAGGGCTCAGAAAATATCAGCAATACTTTTACAATTTAATTTTAAACTCAGGACCATAATTGCAGGAAACAGGTTTTGACCCATTTTCCTGAAACCCAGGGTGTGTATCCATCTGTGATAAAATAACTGAAAATGTAATTGATAGATCTGACTTAGGGATTTTTCCACGTTGCTTCCCCTTCTGAACGTGAGCAATGAGAATTGTAACATAGAACACTTCTGGTGTGTTCTGAAGGACTGGTAAAATCCAAATTCTCTGCTACATTAAAAGAAAATCCCTCTTGACATGAGAATAGGGATATTTACCATTGAAGTAGATTTGCGCTGAAGACGATGCGCATGCTGTAAACCTGCTTGTTTGTGCTCACTGTGCTCTGATGGAAATTCAGGGAGATTAGGAACTGGATCCAAAATGACGTTGGCAAAAACTTTGGTGTAATTCTGCAACGAGCAATACCCCCTCTTCTAGATGAGAAATGTAAATGGCCTCCATAATCTCCTCTGTAGCTGTTTGGAGGTCACTGGGTGCATAAAAGCAAAAAGGTATTTATGTTTTCACTTCTGTAACTGCCCCAGGTAGCACTGCAGGGCCAAAACCAGAGAACAATATCGGCAATGCATGCCAAAGGTATACTTAAACACATCTCTAATGATTTATCTTTTTTTAAAATTTTAGTAAATTGAATTTAATTTAGTGAACGAATATGTTCTGCAATTTGGAAAAGTGAGATTTGGAAAATATTTGAAGGCAGAAATTGGTAGAACTGAGCCATTAAGTCAGCTGAAGTCCTGGTTGAAATTTTGAGATAATTTTGCTATGATCAATATTTGGATAAAGTCTTTGCAGACAATGGCTGTTTTAAGGAGTGAAAGCATTTTTGTGCCTGTCTGGAGCATTTCTGTTGAAGAAGTCCCAGCTGGTAGAGAGTAAGTGATGTTTCTGCTTGTGTAGCACCTGTTTTTGATTTCAGAGGGGAAACAAGAAAATTGCTTCAATGGGCGTTGACATTAAATACAGCTGTTGCCTGGCAGAAAACGTGTTATCTCTATTTTACCCAAGTGAAAGCACTTCTATGTTGCATCATGGATAGGTTCAAATCTCCAGCTGTAATATCCCAGAGGAAGAGACAGAAGGGGTTGCATTCCCCAAAAGTTTCCTGCAGTTATGAAATAAAATTCAGTAACTTTGTCATTTTTATTATGCAGAGGAAGATGGGGATGACCAGAAGGAAGTTTTTGATGGAACTGGGAAGAAGAAAAGGTTTCAGAGTAGAAAGTGAGCTAAGGTAGGAAAATATTTCTATGTTTTGAAATAACATGTAGTAATGCTGTTTGAAGCATTCTAATTTAATAAATATAGTCGTACAAGTGATTGTGATTGAAGATTTTGCCTATGTTTTTGGTGGATATAGTTGGCTCTTCCCATTATAAATATATTTCAGGAGTTCAGTGGCTGTTCCTAGTGTGTGGTTTATTTCTGTTGTCTTCTGGACAGAAAGTAGGGAGAGCAAAACCTAAGCAAAATTTCTAATTTTTCACTTTTAAAATCTGTATTTCTAATTTATCTTAAATCTGTCAATTTTCATGTGTCTGCATATGAATTGTGTCTTTAGCTCATCCAAATCAGTCCTTGTTTATTTCCCTTTTGAAGTCAGGTTAAGATTAAT
The DNA here is from genome assembly GCA_013397935.1 of Dasyornis broadbenti. Classification (NCBI taxonomy): domain Eukaryota; kingdom Metazoa; phylum Chordata; class Aves; order Passeriformes; family Dasyornithidae; genus Dasyornis; species Dasyornis broadbenti. The sequence goes on from VZRN01001324.1 coordinate 3,299,954, forward strand.
CTATACTTAATGGCCAGTTTCTAAAGTGAAAAAAGTTAAATATACATGAATAGAAAATGTGATGGGTTGAGGCAGGCATTTGCTACATCATCTCTGGTATTATAGTATTCAATCTTTTTACTCTGATGTGAGTCTCAAAGTTATGGCTTATGCTTTGGTACAATCTGGAAGAGCACTGGAGAAAAAAACTTAGGACTGAAATACCACAGATGTGGCATTTGAGAGTGAAAACATACTCCAGCTTCAGATTTGTCTGGTGGTGTTTCAATAAGCCAACTCATTCTCAAGGAAACCTTCCTCCAAATAGTGCTTTACACAAGTGCCGGTTATGTCATTATGCAGTTTACCAAAATCTGCGTCATTATATAGGTTCTCTGAAAAGCTGGAGAAAAGCTGAGGATTGATTATTTCTCTAGATCTGTATGAAGATAGTATACAACTGGGTCCTCCTTAAAAAAGCTTATTTCCACAGATTTTTTTCAATCCCCTCAATTTTGAAAGCCTGAGGAAGAAGGGATGGTGAAAGAATTTGTAAAGCAAGATTCAAGCAGGTATTGAACAGAAGAAGGCAATTAGCATCTGATACAAAACTAATTGAATTATTGGGGAAAAAAAAGAAATGAAGAGTGCTGTTCTGAATCCTACATTAATAATCTGTACAGGACTGTGTAGATGCTTTGTCTGGGCTGCTTTGACACACAGGTATTAATTGCCAGTATTTCAGACTTTAAGTTGAATGAGGCAGGTGTTATGTTTAATTTCAGCTTAGGTGCTACTGGATAAAACAAAACTATTTAACTTGATTTTTGTTTTTGAAAATGCCAGAGGAAATGCTAAATTTGTTACATTCTGTGCCAAGGAAACAACACAGCTGTACAGGTATGAGAGAAAACTGGAGCACAGTAGCTAAACGGCTGCTGTGAGCATAGTTATGGCAAAGTTCCCAGATCTGCAGCTTGGTACAAATACATAACATATGAATATTTTATATGGTGTGAAATAAACCACAGGAAGCAGAAGTTTTATGTCTCTAACTGACTTTTTTTTTTTTTTACTCAAGTATAAAGATCAGTTTAATCAAAGTAGGACCTAGCAGGGTTAAATAATAATAAAGCCAATAGTATTTCATTGAGATTCACTTAATTTATATTTGCAATCTTTTAGAATAAAATAAATAGAGATTTGTTCTTTTTCAATGGACTCTGCTCTACAAGTTCCACTATATGGAGAGAAAAAAATAGCATAACAGTTTTCACATTTGTGAAGCCTAGTGCTTTCAGTACCTTTCTTATATTTCCAAAATACAGTATGTTTATTGCATTGGAGAGTTTTCTATGAAGTGATTCCAGTATTTGTCATTGTGATTTCATGACTTAATCAAATATTAATGATTGATTACTTGTTCGAATAAGGATCACAGAGATAGGCCAGGGGATTTTCTCGGTTTTCTGGAATGTAAGTTACTTTGATAGGTTGTGCAGTCTGCCTTTAACAGCACACATTGTGCTTTGAAGTCCATGCTAACTAGCAATCTCTACCAGTGGTGTCCTCTCTGCTTTGACAGGTTGATGGCTTAGCTTCTCCAGGTGTTACAGAAGGTTTGCAGAGCAATCTGTCAGGTCCATTTGAAATTTACTGTATATGCACAAGACTGTCACCGGCGTGGGCTAGCAAAAGGTCACAGAGACTTTTGAATGGAGGTGGCTGCCATCAATACAATTTATGTTCCAATTCTGACTTTATTTCTATAAAAATAGTGTCAAATAGTGGCACTGCCTGTCTGTGCCTTTCCTGCAAGGAGTTTAGGAATCTGTTGCCTGATAGAAATTAATGTTGGAGTGTATTTTGGAGATACTGAGGTCGTACAAGTTCTTGGAAATGAATAATTTTCTCCTTTCTCTCATGTTTTTGTGTGGGTGACAGCACCCTCGTGGGCTGTTTGGGGAGTGGGAACACTCAGAATCATTCAAAATTTCCTAGCCAGTTTGTATTTTTCTGAACTTGCTGAGAAACATCAGCAGGCCAGATAGAAACTTAGAGAACATCTTAAGTATGCCTGTAATCTTTTCTTGAAATGTGACTTTGTCCCTGTTGTGGTTTAGCTTGACTCAGGTTTTTCGGGAGGGGCGGGCGGGGGGGGCACAAAGATGGCTCCTGTGTGAAGGTTCTGGAAGCCTGCACCATGTCCAACAGTGAGATGATGGACATGTTGCTGGCCAAGGCTGGGCCAATTAGAGATGTTGGTTACGTCTCTGTGAAAACATATTTAAGAAGAAATCAAAACAATGGGTGCACGCACTT
>VZRN01001324.1:3307579-3415437 GCA_013397935.1 Dasyornis broadbenti
AGGAAAAGAGATTTATTTATTTGAGCGAATGGTTTTCCTCCACATTAGGGAAAGATGGTGCCATCTTTTGATCCTTGGTCTTCCCATGTGTCAGGAAGCGCATATTTAACATTTTCTGGAGCATCTCACTCTGTTTTCTCGTGAAAGAGAGAGGCTGTAACTAATGGAAGAAATCCTTCATACTGACAGTCAGATTTCCAGGAAATAAAATGAAACTTATATACTGGCTGACTTCTCTTCATAACATGTTGGATATCAGAGGACTTTATTATTTGGTCAATGCTGCCTGGGCTTTACAAAGCTGCTGGCTGGTTGTATCTGTGCACCTTATTCACTGCTGCTTCATTTTCTCTGTTATTTCCTTATGTCATTATACTTCTTGGTGTGTTAAAAAATCATTTGACGAAGAACAAAGTAGTTCCCCACAAGATTAATTCTGCAACCAAGACTGTCTGCTTTACAAATTGATGCTAGTTGTACAAGCTGTTTTCCCTGCTTATGCCATGTGGAAAATGTCATTGTGAAGGAGTAGCAAGTAACATCCACTGCAGCCTGTAAGTGAGGTAGAAACTCTGACTAACTCTTGAGAATAAGTAGCTTACATATTTGAATATTTTTCAGTGCTTGCCCCTGTGCAGCATACTATGATTTCATTTTAATGTAGAATTATCTGCAAAAAAAATCAAAAAGCAATTTTAATGCTTCTGTTTTCCCATTTTTCTCTTATCTGTAGTTGTTTCTTCCCAGTACAAGAAATTATTTTTGATGTAATGAGTTTCCAGAATTTCTTGTTCTACATTGTAATTGTGATTGATGGAACTTTAGGTTTGTCCCATAATCTGTACAAACAGGTTTTTTTCCCATCTGGTTTTCCCACCAAAAAGCAGTATGAATCCTGCTCATGTTCTGCTGCTGATAGATCATTTCCATAGTCCTCATGCAGGCATCATAATATTGTCTGCAAATCAGACTGTAGTAATTATTGTTCGCCAGATGTTTTTGCTGTTAATTTCTATCCAAAGTTTCTTCTGTTGTTATATATAATCAAATCCTGTTTAATTAAATGCATAACTCTTACTGGTTAAGAAAAATGCTCAAATATCTTTACTACAGTAGGAAAAGGGATGTTTATGTCCAGTCTGTAACAATCTTAAATACACAGATTTTCTGCATTAGTTTTGCCCTCCTCCACAGTACCAGGTAATGCTGCACGCAGGGCTCTTGTTCTTTGTGTGTCTGTGTCCTAATAAAGGTAACAGCTTATTATGTATTCTATTCAGTAACATTCTGTTTGTTCCCAGTCTTTGCAGCTGGCGCTATAATTTCAAGCAGTATATTAACACTAATCGATCATAGTTTATATGATTTAAAATCAGTTTTAAAAAAACTCATAAATGTGTGCAAAAGTGGATGAGTTTTGTTGTTGTCCTGACTGAAACTCATTCTGGTTATTCCCTAGACTGGTCTTACACATAAAATAGCTTTCTTCTTTTCAGTGTATGCTATGGAAAACACCATTTAATTTGCTGCTCCATCAGTTGGTCAAGCAAATACCTTTTGTGTGTGTGTGAATACCATTATTTAACTACTTTGTATCAAATACAAAGGCAATTTAGCATGAAATTATATTTGGGGGTGTGGTTATGAAGATATTCACATCCTTATAGGTTTGTTATCATTTTGTCTGTGTGATTGGATAGAGGGGAGAGAGGGCTCATCATGCCATTATTGGTGTGAAAATTTCTGTTACGTGCATTCATGATACTTTTTATTGTTCTTGTTGAACCCTTTCCTTGTGGCTTTTGCATAGTGCAATGGAATAGATTTTTGACACATCTGCCAAAAGTTTTCAAGCAAAAGGACAAAGACCAAAAATTACACAGAAATGCTGAAGGTAATACATGTTTCTGAAGTAATTCAGATTTGGCACATTAAAAAAAAGTGAAGGAATTGAAGGACTGGATTTGTAAAGCAGCAGAAAACCAATGTGAGATTGCCTTTTTCTAGGCACTCCCTGGTCAGAACACTCACATGTTGAGGACTTGTGCTCAGGACTCTCTTTTGCCAATGGGGATATGACTCTGAATCCTGACTTTCAAGAGAATTCCCTTCCCATCCTTCAGGGGTGGGTTACGCACAGACCTGTATGACCTTGGTCTATTTTGCATGGAGCAAAATTAGGTGAAAAGTGAGTGAGCATGGAGGTAAGATTGGAGATTAGGAAATGCCCATTTAAGTTTTGGCACTTGGCTCCTTTTCCTTGCTTTGGTGAACACGTAAAAATGATGTCTGGATCAGAGCAGCACGCATGGGAATTGGCTAGGGGAGAAAATGCATCATAAGGTGAACACTGGCTGTTGGGTGAAAAAAGGGTGGATATTACTGTTCTGTAGGTGTTTATAAGTATTTCCTTCACTCTGAAACGACCCCAAAATGGAACATTTAACTTAATGAATCAAATCAAAAAGAAAAACTTTTCTATAATTTTACCTGCAAGAGGGGAGAAAACAATGTTTCTGATTCATGCAAACATTTCTCCTCCACTACTGAATTTAGCTACAGACTGAAAAAGTCAGTTATTTCTCTTGCATTACTTCTTCAGCATTTCTCTTTGGCCTAATATCCCTAATCTTGTAGTGAATAATCTAGTTTTTTCTGTGAAAACTCTGTTCTTTAGAGCTTATCTACTCTTAAAGCTTTGTAGTTTTTCAAACTTACTGCAATAGTAAGAGTAGTAGAGACATATCATTTAGAAAGGTTTTTTTTTTTTTTTTTTTTAAGTATNAAAATAAGAGAAACAATTTATTTAAAAAGGTTTTTTTTTTTTTTTTTTTTAAAATGACAGTGCCATTGAAAACTCCTTGCAAGAACTTAGTGCAGAGAATCAAGAATCCCAGTAATCACCAGATAAACTGGTACTGCCAGTGCAGCCAATGTGAAATGAAATGTTTTTCCTAGGAGGATGACAGGAGCGTTATTATTTTCTTGTCGGCTCTTTAGAGGTATATATTTTGGGCTCATGAAATGTAATTTTGGTATTTTTAAGCTTTTTGCAAGGTGTGTCACCAATCCTTCTTTTTTCTTTTCCTTGTTAGGTGGAGTGTCAATCTTCTCCTTTGAATACACCTGAATTGGAAATGCCAGCAGTTACTGCAACAAAAGTGTCTCAGTATTCATGCCAGAGGAAGACAACTTTAAATAACTACAACAAGAAATTCACGGTAATATTTATTCTCTCTGTAAAATAAAAACTAGTATAATTAAAATAAGTAATATAGTACTTGCCTCAGTATTTTCTATGGCACCCTCAGCAAATCAATGAGTAAACAGGCAGCACAATAACAACTAAAAAAATTATAAATCTGCCATACTTAAATTAAATTTGAGTGCAAGCTTAATTGCATCCTCTAAGTATTGCTGAAAGCTAAACACAGTGGATCTTTAAATACATTAATAGCTTGTAAACACATGAATTTTAAAAACAAATGATAGAATAACATTCCAAAAATATCCTCTAGCCTTTCATCACAGTCTTTGACAACCTGGACATGTTGATAAACAAAAGTTTGGTTTAGGTGAGTCCAAGGTACTTCACAATTGCTGTGCTGCCTTTTGGTTTGCCCAAGTGTTCAGTTCTTCAAAATATGGTGCTAAATTTTAGATTTTCACAATTGAGCGGTTATGAAAACAGACTGCATGTTAATTACTTTAACATGACGAAACCCCCCTTTGAATTATCTAGTTAATTAGAAAGCTTGGAGACTGTCATATATCATAGTTAATGCTCATAAAATTGCACATTTCAGTGGGTATGAAGAGTCTGAGTCCTCAGCCTAACTTCCTCTGAAGTTACTGTGCCTAATGACTCCTCCTGGCTGGCTCTAGATACTCAGTGACCTCTATTCAATAGGAAATATTTCTCGGAGATTCTAATGTAGTGCAGTCTAAGTAAATCTGGCATAGTTGCATCCATATGTTTCAACTATAACATCAAACACCTCCTCATTTTTCTAAAGCTTTGTTATTTTTTTTTGTTACTATTTACAATTTTTATGATACTACTTTGTGCGGGCCTATAAATACACACAAATCTTTCAAGAAAATATTATTTATAAGATCCATGTAAAAAGAATAGCAACAGATACCAGTTATTTGTGAATATAAACCCTTTAAAAGGTAAATACTAAAACTTCTGGGAATTCAGAACTAAAGGTAAGCCTACAAGCAACTCAAAAATGTCTTGATCTGGGAAAACAGTTAAAAATTAAACAACCTAAAATTTGTCTTGTAGTTATGCTTTAAAATAGTCAATTATATTATACTATTTATGGTACTCAAGTAAGTTAAACTGTTCGTTTATTTATCAAAAGTCCCTTTTTGAGCAACAGAATGGGAATTGAGTTTTGACCCTGTTTTGAGGCTGAGATTGGGCTAGAGACCTCCTGAGATCCTTTCCAACCCCAATGATTCCAACATTCCCAAAACTTCTTTTGAAGGGCTGTATTTCCCCACCTCCTGCTAGACAAACAAGGGTATGATTGTAACCATTTAACCTCTTGAAAGCAGCAGTTCTTTTTCACTCTTTATAAATATCAAATACAAGCTGCTGCAGGGGAAAATGTCAGACCAAACATAGTATGGCTGAAACATTATGTAAAATACCAAACTTCTTGGAGAAACAGGAAGTAAGAGTTTTAGTTCTACACTTCCTGAAAACAGTAGAATGTGGGACTTTGACTTTTTGATGAATTCTCTACATTACAACATTTTGTCAGATATTCTAAAGGTAAGACATTAAAATGAACGTGATAGGTAATGGCAAAGTAAAATGGTTACTCCCAGAAGGCATGAAGTTGTTGATTTTAATAATTGTTAACATTTTGAGCACATTCATTGAGTGGTTTCTGTTATACCTGTGTTTCACAGAGGTAAACCCTAAATTACTTCCAGGTTTATCAATGCAGCAGTCTTCATGTCAAAGTACAATTTGTATTTGATCAGTGAATTTAACTGAACACGTTAGAAGTGGGGGAAGTTTAATGATGGGAGTACTGAGATTCCCTTCTGTTATCTTACACATCAAACATTTCTGAGTCTGGGTAGACATTGGATTTTGTAGTGACAAAGGTATCAGTTTTTCATCTTTGACATATTTTGAGAGTAGCTTCTCTGAGTTCATGCTGTAGTTTGTTTCTGGAGGTGGAACTGGGCAAGTTTATAATATGTGTCTGTCTAGAATCGGCACCTTGACAGTCGTAATGGAATTCCTTAAGGCTGTTGCTCTTATTCCTCGCAACCAAAGCTGGCAATGACAGCTGAAGGGTTGGGTGTTTATGAACTGCCAGAGCTGGCTCATGCCCTGGAGAGCTGCCAGTTAGTCTGCCTAATGTCACAGGAGCCTGATTTTTAGATTTGCTGTTGTTTTCTTGGGCTTGTATTAATCCTGTAATTCACATTCTCAAATAAAAGTGTTCCAACAGATTTTTAAGTCCAAGCACTTAGCAAATGCACTGAAGCATTGGTATAATTCACTTGTACATGCTGTGGGCAGCCAACCATTAAATGACAGACTTTCCCCTGGGTCAATACCATACATCCTGAAAATTGGGTCCAAGCCATCTTGAGTTATGTGTTGATGGTAGCATTTTGTTATGACAACTTTATTCCATAGGCCAGGCTTGTTGCCTTTTCTTACAAATTTTCTGTTTTCTTGGCTTAGCTTGTTTTCTGATCATGTGCCTATTAGAGGGGTACAAGGCTATTATTTGCTACTGCGTTCTTTGATGAACTCTTGGATTCTTCCTTTTACTGGACTTTGCCCTCATTTGCTGTATCAAATTCCTCTTTCAAATAAGTAGTAGCTGTGTTTGAGAAAATGTAGTAATTACATCGGAACAGTCTGATACGTCACAGAGGAGGGTCTGCTGCTGATGAGCGCCAGGCTGCTGTGACCTTCCTAGACAGAGCGTCCTGCAGGGAACAGCCATTCTAGGGGTATTGGCAAGGACTCCTTGAGCGACAGTGATTTCAGCAAGTGCAGCGATTTCTCAGCTACAAGCGATTTCAGCTTTTGTGATTCAGCTCTTTGTGAAATCACCCAAGGCACACTCAGGGACAGAGAGACAGGAGCCTTGTATGGCAGTTCCACAGAGGTAGCTTTTGTTGTCCAGCGCCCTGCAAAGGGACAAAGGCTCCGTGGTGACAAGGCTAGGTGCAAGGGTTTATATGGGAAAACCAGGGGATGGGGTCAAAACTTATTAGCCGACAGGGTACAGGCTATTATCATGAAGAAACAAGGCATGTTGGGCGCTCGCCATGACCTAAAGAAAGTTGCTTATCTCTGACTTCTCCAGTGGAGTGCAAAAGACTCCTGCCTTGAGGGCTCACAGCCCTCCACACTGATAAGCAACAATGTGGGTACAGCAAGGATTTGTATGTCCTGATTTCATGGAAGAGGCACTTTTGGGGACTTGATTTCTGAAGAAATTGATGAGTGATTATTTTTAATATTGAGTCCTGTTCTGCATGTATTTCATCATGGAAGACTACTTATTAAAAAAAATAGCAGAGATATTTGATGAGAGCTCATGAGGAAAATGTGGTGGTTCAATATACTAGGAGCAATAGCTACGTTCAAATGTCTCAAGTTTCCTGTCTGTTGTAATTGCCAAAAAATAACTTGCAGAAAGTTGCCACAAACCAGTTTTACACATGGAAGAAGCTACAGAAGGGTTGGCAAAACCTGCAGATATGGAGGTTTCAGCATTATGTTTGCTATGAGGCAAATCTTAGCCAAATTATTTATAAGCTGTTGTGTAGTAAGGCTTGTTGTATGAAGGATACACTAAGAGTGTCAGATGCCAAGCAGGAGACATTGGCACCGTATTTCAGTTCATGGAGTAGAACTGCAGCTGTTTCAGTCTTGGCTTTCATGAAGTCTTCGGGTCATTGTGCAGTGTCCTGTGGCCTCAGGGTACGCAGGTTGAGGGCCACTGCCAGAGCTTTGCTGACTTGGATGTTCCAGGAATGCATCTGAATACATCATCCTGACTCCAGAGGTGAGCTGTGGCTGCTCAGGTGCGTAAAGCTGCAAAACGAAAGAGCAGCTCCCTTGAGTGGAGTCTGCACTTTAGCAAGTTTCTTTTATGTTTGTCTTAAATATTAATGTTATTATGGAATGTAATATTACAGTATTGTTCTCTGGCTTATTTGGAACTCTCTTCCCTCTGCCACTGAAAACATACACTTGGAGGCCGCATTGTGTTTTCTTGTGCTAAAATAAAAAGAGTAATTCTGCTGTGCCCAGGAGGGGTTGCTGGATTTGAATACTAATACCAGACTGCAATAAAATTCAGAAAGACATTCTTCTGTGAGGAAAATGCAGTTTAATTCTTATAGAAGAAACTAATTAATTCAGAGGCAAACGGTTCTGTGATTCTGAGGCTTTTTGCTAATACTGTTGAATGTTACTTTGCTTTGGCTGTTACTCATGGTAATGAGAATGTGAATGTTTGTCATGGGAAAGACGCCTAGTTTCCTTTCCATTCTACTAGAAAGAAAAATTCTCTTTTATTTTTCTTCTTTTGTACCTACAGAAACATGTATCATTTATGCCAGTGGCTGAAGCAATTATTATTGTTATTATTCCATTTTAAATCAGACCTCAGAAGTTTCTCAGCTCTAGTTTTATAATGAACTTGGGAGCTGTATAGTAGAAAAACATTAAGTGAATGGATACTTTTAATAACATGTAGTGTCCCACTAACATAACTTACTTCAGTGAAATTTCTCCAGACTGCAGCTTGGAATTATAATGTGAATGTATGCAAAGTGTATACCTATTCAAAATTAATTGATGGTTTGGTCTAAGGAGTAAATATCTATTCTGATTTTTAGGATAAGTGGGAAGGTGCTTCCTAAAGTACAGAATAGAAATACATCTTTACCTTTTAGCAATCCGAATTTGTATGATATGTCAAGTCTATGTTGCTTTCTTTGGTCATGTTAGTATATGTAATATACATTTTGTATTTATATTACTTATTACACAATGTGTCTTTCATCTAGGACATTATTATGTGATTAACGCTCTAAATGCATTTCTGTACTGTGTCAGCAGATCTTTTCTCACTAATGTATTATTTTCTTTTACATTATGTGGAATAATGTGGAAACGTCTCCTGAATTCCACTCTGTTTCAGGAAATGAACTTGTTACTGTTAGTTAATATGAGGAGCAACTGGAAATAACATATTTATTTCTAATAATAGTGTATATGCAAGGACCTTGAGATCATGCACATTGTGCTCTTACTGTTATTCTCTCAGCTCCTTTATTTTTCTAACTGATGTAAGATAACATGATAAAATCTTTGGATCTGGGTAACTGTTGGGCTTTTCAGTTCAGACACAAAACTAAAAAAATCGAACTGAACAAACATGGATAGTTTCATTTAGCTGGAAGTCACTTCAGTGAACACTACAGGTTGACTCAAATTGCTTAATTCTCCTTGAAATAAGCACCTGAAAGTATTAATTTTCTCTCTCAGCCTATACAAAGGCCATTCACATGCCAGATGTGTCTTCCCACCAAAATGAAAGATTAGGATTTACAGTGGGGAAAGAGTGAAGGAAATTATTTGAATGAAAACTGCATTCTAAAACTTTGGTCAGTTTTGAATGGACATCAAACACTGGTGATGCTGATGTGATGAGAAGTAGGGCCTGTGGATTTAAAACTTACTAAATAAACAAGTAGAAAAGAGTGATTGAGAGGGAAAGCAGTTTAATTCAAATTGATATTTGAAAAACTATTATGCTCAGAACACGTACCATGCAGAATTTTTTTTTAATCATAATTTGCTGTTTAGCTCTTTGGCAGATTGATCTTACTTGCACAATGGTGTGTTAATATTTTTTAAATTTGTGCTGTGGTAATGTTTGCAGGCTCAAGTAAGATAGGGGCCATTTTTTTAATGAGAGATGCTGTATGTATCACAATGTAAAAAAATTCAGTCAGTCCCTGGAGTGTTCACAGTCCTAATAGAGAGTAAATGGAACATGGTAAGAAAAAAAACTGGCAGGGAAGTGTGAAACAGCTTTCCACGGTCTCACAGCAGAGAAGTTGTGAGTGTAGGCATGGCAGTAAGACAAGTGCCCTCTCCATGAAGCTGTGATGATTTTTACAAAACAGATTAGATTTAAAATACATTTTTTGGTAAGATAATATTAGTGATGTCTGTTCTAGCAAAGTCTTAAATTGAGTTTATTAAAGACTCTTTCGCACGTAGCAATGGAGCTGCTCTTACATGGTTGTTGCAATGAGCAGGATAGTATGAAATAGAGCATGGGACCATTAGTTTTTGCTTTTCTACATGACTTATGATCTGATATTCATACTGAATGTTTTTGGGTCAGCTGTTCAGCACAAAGAAACCAACATGGTCATATTATTTTTTTCTGAGAATCATACTCATATATTAGTTAAGAATCTTACACTTTTGGTTGGTTTCACTTTTGTGATTTTTAGCGTTTGTAATATTTTATTCTGCATTGTTACGTGTGTAAGATGCTGACTGATAACTTTGTGTTGTTAATGTTATCTTATTAGGTCATAAATACTAGATACTAAATGAGATTCAAAAATCCTCTCTACATCTATCACTTTTCTTAATTTTTAACACAATTCAGCAAAATCTTTGTGTACTTTTGGATCTGACCCACTGGAATCTGGAAGTGCATTTAAACCCCAATTTTTCCTTAGTCCAAGTCTCACCAACACACATTCCACAATTTCAGACATGGAAATAAAATTTTCAATAACTGAAGAACTGAAATGTAGCCCAATTTTGTTTCATGTTTAATTAGAGTAGACTCTGCAGAGTACTCTGAAGATAATTAAATTCCCATGTTCTGGAAATCTCTGGAAATTGTGTCCTTTTAAACAGATAGTTTTTAAACAGGTAATCTGAATATTGATCTGATTGATAAAGTGAAGGTGAGATACTTTTTGTAAGACACATAAAAGTTTAGATGGTAAATAATTTTCCTTTTTATATCACAGTAGGTAGACTTCACCAGAGATCTATTAGATGGTAAGATTTTTCTCAGAAAATATTAGAGTTTTATATGGGTTTCTCCTCTAGAATATTACTCAATATGAATAATACTATTTAATAGACAGGAAGTCCAAAAGTCCAGTTGCTGCTTTTTTTTTTTTTTGAGTAATGTTTTATCAAAAAGATTATCAAAAGCAGTTTTATGTAAGAAGACATATCTGTAATTAGTTGCAGCATTTGCAGGCAATGTGTTTTTTTGTACAGAGAATAATGAATATTCAATACTCTTTAATTGTTTATTTTAAACAGCTTAATGGCCTTCAAAAAGGCAGGAAAACACTGAGAAATGCAAACTAGAAACATAAAAATGCTTTGATTATATTTTCTCATTGACTAGCAACAGCCTCTGAGTAAAATGCTCAGTGTGAGTCTTCTTCAGTAGTGATGGTGACACGGCTTTTCTGAAAATGCCCTCCTGCCTGTGGGAAGGAACTAACACCTCTCTACAGCAGGGCTGGTGCTGGGATCTGCAGACAGAATTATCACAATGGCTGATTATTCAGTGTAGAACACAGACCAGATGTGCATGTGAGAGGCTGCATTTTGGGAGCGAGAAAAAACATCCCCAGGCTTTTTGAGCATTCTGATCAAGAAGATGGCTTTGCAAGTCTCTGCCCCTATTAATTCATGTTGCTGACTAGCTACTTTTGGGAACCATTTTTTCTGGATATGTTTATCAGTAGAAACTATTTTAACAAGAACAATTATATCTTTTTAGCTCTGCCCCTGATTAATGCTTTTAGAGTTAACTGGAGTAAGAAATGCCTTGCTAAACACTGCTTTCTCAAGTATTCCTGTGTACAGATTATAAAGAGAGAAAAAGAAAGCAAAATTAATCTTACTTTTGTGAGTTGAACTGTAAATCTCACTTGAAGCAACAATTAGCATATTTTATTGCATAGTAGGAAAGAATCTTTGAAGCTGATAAAGAATAAAAAGTGTAAAAGCTCAGGAAAACATAGCAGAGGCAACATCTGACTCCTGTAAAATATATTTCCCCATTTGCTTTGCAGTACTGTCTGTACTCTATCTTTTCTTCCATATATAAACTGGGATGAGTCCATGTTGCTCATGACCTCAATCTGGTAGTTTCACCTTTTTCTGCATTAGTTCTCTTTCTAAATGGAAGCTATAATGTGTCTGTCTTCTACCAAAAAGTGTGTAATTATATACAACATAACCTGTCAAGTAAATAAAGATCTTAAATGTGGAAAAAAATAGCAGTTGAATAAATCCAACAATTAGCTGCTACAAGACATCTGTTAGGAAGCTAAGGCTTGTGCATTATTTTTCTAATGGATTGGGGTTTTATTTTTTTTTCCCCCCAAAGGAGCATTCTCTCTCCTTTTTTTTTTTTTTTTTCCCCCCTTTTACCCCCAATCCTTATACCTAAGGGCTAGTTGAATGTAAATGATAGTTGAAACTTCCAGATCAGGCATGTTGCTAAACAGCTGTCTTTCTCATGAGATCTTCCATGAAATGTTATGAAAATGGAATTTCACACCTCTTACTAATGAGGGTAGCTGGTAAATGAATATGCAGTCACAGGGAGGGTTCTTAGAGTGAGGCAGACAACAGATGACTGATTCTTAGGGAGGCCAAGGAGTCAAGTTATACTGATGATATAGAATAAAATAAATTCTCTGCAGCAAGCCCTAACTATTTTTATACACTTTAACATATTAGTGCAGGGGAAAACAAAGGGAAGTGAAGTGGTTTTGTTCAGCTAAGGTACCTATTTCTTCTAAAGAAATACTGTCAAAACAATTAAGAGCTCATGTTTTTGTTTTCCGAAGAGATATATTTTACAAATCCTAGGGTAAGTAAAGACAATGTTTTCTTGAAGTTGCGGAGTAAAACCTTTGTTTTGTTTCAATGAGACTATAATGTTTATTTTATGAACAACACTCCATGTCAGATGGTCTATTTTTCTAGAACTGACCAAACAATGAAATGTAATCAGAATCAGAACAAAATATTTTGTTATGTTTGTCTCTAAAATGCCATTTTTATGATACCTGGAAAATTTCAAAGTGTTAGAAAATTAGTCTGCTTCTTTTTTTTTGTTTTTTTTTTTTTTTTCAATGACTCTATCTTTTCACCCTAGTGTAAAGAAGTAATCCTTGAACTAGCATGCAAAGTAACGTTTCTAAGGAGCATACTGAATATTTTAAGCTTTTATTTAATTTTTTTTCTCTATACATCCTCCTGTCCCAGGATGCCTTTGAGGTAATGGCTGAAAATTACGAGTTCAAAGAAAATGAAATCTTCTGCCTGGAATTTTTGAGGGCAGCTTCTTTGCTGAAATCTCTTCCATTTCCAGTAACCAGAATGAAAGATATACAAGGGTTGCCCTGCATGGGAGACCAAGTCAGAGATATCATTGAGGTAATGTACTTCTGAATCATCTGCCAATTGATTCTTTTACAGATCTACGTTTACAGGTCACAGAGAGGAGCACTGATATCTCTGTGAATGTATACAACCTCTGCATTTCCTGTAATAACAGTGTTAACCTTGTTACTAACAATGGAATGATTTCTGGAAACCTTTTGTAGTAAACAAGGCTCTGTCATGGAAGCCCCACTCTTTAGTAATAAGGGTAACAAGTGAATAAATACAAAGGAATAAATAATGCAGTATCAGCTTTGCATGTAATTTTTAAGGGCTCACTCTAATTTGGATGCAACAGCTTAACTGTTAATAGTTTTGTTCATGTGGCTTCTGTCCTTGCCAGCATCAGTTTGCTCACCTGAATGCTTTATTAGAAATACTAATTTTTGCAAAACTGGTAAATATTTTAGTACTTTAATGTTAAATCTTACCCTGCTATCTTATCGCAAGTTATATATAACTATAGCAGAGCCTTTTATCCAGGTGATGGATGAACTCTACATTCTTACTGGAACTTTGAGTATTCCCTGCATTTTTCTTTTGTTCTTACCCTTTTCAGGACCCACATCTCTGGGTGCTGTTATTCCAGCAGGCAGCTGATCAGGGAGTCTCACCTGTTTGGAGGGGTCATTGCTGAGTGTTGTTCTTTGCTCTGGCTCCTTGTTTGCCTCATTCCAGCAGTTGAGAATGCAGCCTCTGAAGTGCTTTTAGTACCTACTGCCTGGGGGCTGGGAGTGCAATTATAATCCCACAGAAAATATGATGGTTTGTTGGGATTATATTGGTGGTTTTCTTTGTTAGTTTTGGTTTTAGTTTTTATCAGAAAGACTAGAAGAATTGTACACTCCAGAAAAAATAGATTTGTTGTTAAAATGATCTTTCTTCAGAGAGTAGAAAACCAAATAATGAAATCTAATTTTCAGGACAAGTCATTGATAGCTTATGATGAATAACTGCTTTCTGCTGTGACTTTATGAGTAAATAAGTACTGTGAAATATATTCCACAGTCCCAGTTTCTACTTCATCCTTGAGTAAATTTATGAGTAAGTACTGTGAAATTTATTCTGTGGTTCCAGTTTCTCCTTCATCCTTGAGTAATTTTCTGTCTTTAAGAGGGTTGCAGAATTTGATCCTAAGGGAATAAAACAATATGCTTGCTTTAGGTTCTCTTTATTGATTGATAAAGATTGATAAAACTTGATTTTAGATTATTTTACTAAATCTTACAATTGTAAAGGATCTTATAATTGATTTTTTTTTAAATTTATTTTTTGTAAGTAATATTTTTCTTTGTTTAGGAGATTATTGAAGAAGGAGAGAGTTCTAGAGTTAAAGAAGTATTAAATGATGAGCGATACAAGGCATTTAAGGTGAATCCTTTGAGTTTTGTTGTGAATTCCTAAAGTTTACTGTTTAGCCTAGTCCTGATGCCTGCTGCTTCACTTACCATGACTTAAAAGATCACTGGTGGCTCCAGGACCATGGTTATCAAATGACTGAATTACATTACAGGTGATGTTTTAGATGTAGGGACGTGAATTGGCAGGGTCATTTTGCCTTCTTATGGAAGTGAGTGCTGCAGAGAGCGAGTTCTACCATTCATTTCACCAGCTGAAAGGAAGCAGTGCCCCCATACACAACTGAAGAAATGAGCTTCCTCTTACTTCTCCTGCTCTGCTGGCAGCATCTCTAAGTTGGCATCTATAAATATGCTAAATAACAATGTGTCTTAGTATGGAAAGAAAAAAACGTGGTGGGTTTTTTTTTCTAAAAATTTGGACAGTGCATAGAATCCATTTTCTTTAGTTCTCTATCCCAACATTAATTAAGTCTCTTAGAATCATTTAAAACCCAGTAATAGACCTTTAGAAAATATATCAGCACTAGCAAAAACATTAAAAGATAACAATCTAAGCATTTTAAAAATCACATTCTTTTATACGCACCCATGAATCACACAAAGACTAAGTAATTTCATCCATTATATACAAAATGTAGGGTAATTCCTATTTAATATCCGCTATTTTTATTTTTCTCTTTTTTCCTCTTAATACTTTCCAATGAATTAATATCTTCACAAAAACACAAAATAAAGCTGGCATGGGAATTCAGAGGTTATAGATTCAATGGAAAACAACAGTTATTCATGTCTTACACAGCTACTCATTGAATTCCACAAAAGTACAAAGAAAGTATGGAGAGCTTCAATATTGACAAATAACATAAAGAATGTGCTTTTGGGCAAGCATGGATGTTTTCTCTCTTGCGTTCATATCACTGCCCATCTGAGATACCAATCCATTGAATAATGCTTACAACTGCAACATTTTTGCTTTACATCATTTCATGGGTAATAAGTTAGTGAATAACATTACTTTGGAATAAATGGAATACACAAACGTTTCAGAGACTTTTAGTTTTTGAGGTGTTTTAGGTTGGTTTTTTTGGTGTGTGTATATATTTTGGTTTGTTTGGAGGTGTGTGGAGATTTTTTGTTTGGTTTTGGTTTTTTTTGGTTTTTCTTCTGTTTTGTTTGGGTTTTTTCTCTTTTGTTTTGGGAGCTGGTAGTGCATATAACACAAAGCTGTAATGTCAGTCAAATTATCAAGATAATCCTGTGACATCTCGTATTTTATCAGGTCAGAGTCAGGGAATCGAGCTACTTAACATTAGTGTTTCCATCTCTATTAAGGAATGGAGTAAAAATAAAGACTACTACCCTTATTTCAAACATTAGTTAAAAGTGTACATTTTGATGAATTACTTAGAGGTGCTGGGACTGCTACTGTGTTATTGTTTAGATTTCATGTTCATGAGAACTGTCCATGTATAAAACCAGTTCCCTGTTCAGTGTAGTTATGCAAAGAAGGGAAACTGAATTTGTATTATGCTATTTATCTCCAATGTAGGCTTAACTTTTCCCATTACTTTCCTTCTGAAACCTTGTTGTTACCTATTTATTATTAATTCACTACTCCTTTAGAAAACAACATTGAAATATGTGTTTTTCTACTGACCTTAGCAATTTACTTCAGTCTTTGGAGTGGGAGTGAAGACATCTGAGAAATGGTACAGAATGGGTCTGCGAACTGTGGAAGAGGTAAAAGCTGGCAAGACGCTGAAGCTGTCAAAAATGCAGAAAGCAGGTAAATTGAAAGTGTCATAAAAACTTGTGTCTCAGTGCTTTAAGAACTTGGAAACAGAATCACAGGAGAAGGCAGAGGTTTTTTTATACATCTGCTCTCTTGTTACAGTTTCTTGTGAATCTGAGTTACTAGGTGAAAATAATATTTGGACCAGCTGAGGTCCTAATTAAAAATGTTGTCATTCAAAACATAAGAATATGCATATTTTTAAATGGCTTGCACAGATACTAAATAAAATCTCTTATACACAAAATGATTAATGGTTCATTATTGCACAGGTTGTGAAAAAATTACAAAATTAGGAAAGCCCAGAACTACGTTTCAGAGATCTGTCTTCCTCAAGCCAGCCTTACTTTAGTGATAAATCTAGACTTGTAATAAAGTACTTATAAAATTCTTTCCGTAATCCTAGCACATCTTAGCTTCAAAGTGTTAAACATGGTCACATGAATAACGTTGCTTCCCCACAGATTTTGTGTGTGTGCACTGTTTCCCTAAATAAATGAACTAATTTAAACAAAGAAATTAGTTACATTAAGGGAAACATATTCTATAATATGACAATAAAATAATGTAATTTAATTTTTGCATTAAATTCATGTGCTTTACATCACCTCAGAATCCCTTGGATGAGTGTTCTTATATTCATGCTCCTTTGCCCTTTTTTCTTTTACGTGTCATATTCAAATTTGAAACAAGTTGCCATATTGGCTTCTTTCGACACAAACACTGTGATCAGAAATCAGATAGCGGGGATATTTCACACACTTCTGAGCCCTGTACTTGTGTAGAACATCATAATTTTGGGAAGACTGCCTTTTGAAGCAGTACATCCAAAAATGCCATTGACAAGAGCTGGTAGGGAAGTCAGAGTAATTTATAAATATTCAGGTCCTGAGAAAGCGGAGCAATGATTGTGACTGCTATGCTGACAAATTACATGACAAATTATAATGACAAAAATAAATGTATAAACTCTAAGGGAAAAGATGAGAGAAGAAAGACGCTGTCTCTGGCCTGTGATCCCTTGCACCCACACCACCTGTGATTTAGGCCTTGCATAATGCTGTGTAGCTTTTGATATTTCTGTGGAATGATCAGCACGTTTTGCATTTTATTTCCAGGGTTTCTCTACTATGAGGACCTTGTTAGCTGTGTATCTAAGGCAGAAGCAGATGCAGTAAGCTTGATTGTCAAGAATACTGTGTGTACATTTCTACCAGATGCTTTAGTTACCATAACTGGTGGTTTCAGGAGGTGAGTGAAAACAAATGAGGTCACTTGGCTGTTTTACTCAGGTACATTAAAAAAAAGATGTTTATGTCTTGGAAAAATCTAAGAAGCTTGGTGGGAAAGTACCAGAGTTTGTTTTCAACTTCTTTTTTTGTGGGTATGTTTGTTGGTATGTTTTTGTATTTTTTTTTTTTTTTTTGAACAGGAGAGCAATTCTATGACAGTCCTAGGTTCCTGTGTTTTGTTACTGTAGATGGTTAGTTTTACTGGATCTGAAATTACTGGTTTTAGCTAACTTGATTTAGCTGCTGATACTTGGCTTTGCCACAAGAAGTGATCTCGATTGAGGGTTTCCTAAGAGCAAAATTTCTTGGAGGAATCATTATATACTATGTGTAGTTTATGGTTTCAATCTCTTTACTAGTTATTCATATCTCAATACATATACCCACAAAAACCAACTCTGGCTGGAGAAGTTCAGAAAAAGATATGGAATAAGAATTGAATACAGTAGTAAGAATATTTTATATTTATATATATATAAATATAAAGACAAACTGCATTTTCAGAATGGGTTTCTGCATGCTCTGTCTATATGATTCACAAATTATTTACAAATTAGGTTTCAATTTTATTGTGTGGCATGTGGCGCACTCAGTTGTGGTTAGCTCTGCAGCAGTAGAATTGTTTCTCTGTGATGTGAGGACATAATTACTGTATCATCAATAGGTACTTATTTTTTAGAAAATTATCTAGGCATAATCTTAGTATTATGATTTCACTTCTCACTTTCTCAAATATTTACTTATACACACTTTTGTTGGCTTCTGCTACCTTAGTCTTTACATAAAGTGGACTAAGGAGACACTGTTTTAGATAATTTTTCATATTGCAGTTCTTAAGAAGCTGTTCAAATGTCTTGGGCAATGCATCACAAAGAATAACTAGTGCCTCTTGTCCTTTATTTATCTTTGTGGGAGGTTAATTTTTCCATGCTGTATCAGACTTCAGGGAAGTTTTTTCTCAGACTGTCTTATTAATTATTCTGTTCTAACATGAACCTAATTGTAGATCACTATCTCCTTACTTGAATTTTATATTATCTTTTAGAAATCAGGTTCTGATGCTCTGTAGCACTTGTAGATAAGAATTCTTAATAGAGAAGCAATGAAGAGAGCAAAGGACAGGGTCAGTGTGTTTGTCAGGTACAACTGCCATACTTTTTTATATTACAATTCAAAAAATTCTTTCCTGTGTGCAGTGACATTTCCTACAAGGCAAAGGAATGCATAAAGTAATGACACAGGACAGGACTCTCATCTTTTCTGTTCTCTACCATGAAAATAATTTAAAGATATCCCTTCTTTCAATCTTGAAGATAAAATAAGATGAAATAGCTGGGACAAAGAAACTCTTCAAGAGATTATTTTGCAGGTTCATGCAGTGATAAATAACCAAGGTTATTGTGGCACCTTTGTTGCAGAAATAAGACTTCTATATGGTATCTGGAATCACATTTATCTAACTGAGTTGGCACATGCTCATAAATGAGATACTGTGTGATTGAACGTGTGAAGTATATTATGCTTTCCAAGCTTTTGGAATATGTGCAGGGCTTTGTGGTTTATTTAACTGAGCTTGTAATGTGGTTTCTGGCTGAACTTCTTGATAAATCATAGACAATTTGGTCACAAGTTCTGATCCTGATAAAAAGCTCTATTTGACCTTTTCATATTGGATACTCCTAATAAGAGTATTCATTTGGAGGCTGTAGATGTTCTACAATGAGGTTAGGATACCTGACATGAGACGAAATTTTTTTTAGGTTCTAAGAGTAAATGTATTTGAAGTCCTATTACATAAATTTTTTCTTTCTCCTCAGATCTAGAATTAAAACAGCGCCAGACTTACTTGCTAAACTAATAGAATTAATTTTGCAAATTATTCTTTTGTTAAGCTTTTAGGCAAACTCCTAAGCAGTTTTTGCTTTTTCTACTGACACTTCATTGTTACAGTGTACCTTTGCATTTACACTGTTCTTAGACACAGTTGTTTCTATGAATTTTTTTTTACTCCAAAGCACAAACTGTAGTAAGGGAAGATATAAACTGTATCCAGCTACTGAAGTCCAAATACTTTGACTCTTGCTCACTTTTTTCTACTACGGTTACGAGAAGTTAATTTTTTTTATCTGTGGTGTTTCATGTTTTTTTCTGGGAGAAATCTGCTATAAAAGAGCTGTGAGGCAAGCTGTTCACTGAACATTTGAGCTGATATGGTAGTTTGCACACATTCTAATTTACACAGATCCTGGAATAATCTAGCAATTATTCTAGCAACAGACTGGAAAGGCTGGTTGGGTATCATTCATGAGCACAGCCTTTCCTCTGGTAAACTGTAGCCTATTTTGGGTGAGGCTTTTAACCTGGAGATGTTATAATCTCATCTGCCTGATTTTAAAGCTTAGTAAAACAGCTTTGCACTACCAAATTACCTAAGATTAGAAGTGTTTGAATTTGAGGTATCGATATGCTGCGAGTACAAATATTCTTTGGCGGGAGTTAGAAGCGCTGCAACTGTGAAGGGACAGAGATCATCACTAGTTTCTGTTTTTAATTTTCTGTAATCCATTAAAAATTAAGTTGGGAATGGAGAAAAATTAATGGCTAGCCAAGTCAGTTTAGAAGATAATTAATTGGAGTCATTCAGATACTTCCTTTTGTCATTAGAGCTTTGATTATTTTTCCACTCATTTAATCTATTATTAGCCACAATGAATCATGAAGTAGAAACTGATGAATAAGGTATCTGGGAGTCATAGGCAGAAAGAACTTTGTAAGAATTCATGAAACTTCATAAAACTGAGTACTCAGCAGAGCATATTCCTTGAAAGTCTTTCAAAACCTTGTTGATTTATAGTTTTTTACATACCCCACGCTACTTGAACCTCTACTACTTTCACAGGGCTCCTTAGAGGGATGCTGTTTAACCATATCCTTCTCTTATCTCTAAAACTGGCTCAAGTGATGGGTCCAGTGTGGGGGTGGCAATGGAGGTGGCCAATTTCTGTGGAGTCAGAAGTTTTCCACTCACGACATAGAGCCAGAAAACTCCCTGCCTTAGTCTTACATTTTCCATGGTCACCTGTACCTTCTGGAATGGATTTGTAAGAGCCTTTACAATGTTTAGTGTTTTCTGTTTCCTATCTAGTCTGGTGGTGACTGCTGGTAAGTAAGCTGGAGCAATACAAGCAATGTTAAAAAGCAAGATATGAAATCCCAGAATGTATTATTTTGGGACTGTTAAATGAAGTCTCTTGTTTTGGCTTTTTCTTTTTTTTTTTTTTTTAAAAAAAACTGAATTGGAAAAAATGAGAATGAAAACCAAAACCAGAGGTTTCTATTTCCTTGTCAGGCAGTCAAACTGAAGTTTTAGTTATGCACTGGTACGTGATCAGATTCATTACCATTTTAATCTGGACAAAGTTTTCACTTGAAACTAATGAAAGGTTTTTAAAATTACTGCATTGATGAATGTTTTGTGCTATTAACAATATTTGTCATTACAGAGTATAAGGAATATTGGAGTTGCATTTTCAAACTGTAAAGGCAAGGTTGTGGTGGCAAAGCAGCATATTGCAGATACACTACTAGAAGTAAGACAGGGTATTGTCTTAAAAATAGATTACTTCTTTACACATCTTCCTGTCTTGTTCCTTTGATAGCCAAATGAATTCAATATTAAGATGGAAAACAAAGTGAGCAATTACTAGAAGAGAAGACCCTTTATATATGAAGGAAGAACAGAATGACAGCTAATAATGTTATCTGAAAAATTTTCCTCCTTTTCCTTTTTTTTTTAATTTGCCCTGTAAGATGACTTTCAATCATTTTTGCTATGTGAGGGTCAGCCATTTGGCACTTCTAGGTTTCTAAATTATATGGAAATATTTTTAGAATGCTTGCCACTGCATAAAACCAAAATGTTAATGGCTTCACTAAGTCAAATTAAATTTTAATGGCCATGGTTTAATTTTTCTTTTAGCCCATTCACATCCTTTAAGTAGCATTAAATGTGATTCAGTTGTCTTCTAATATCACAGCTGACCTGAATAGCCTTTTCAATTAGACTTTTAGATGAAGCAGATCTGATACATTTTAAATAAATAAAGATCTCTTTTTATTGGTTAAATGCTGATATTCACAGCTCATTTAATCCATTTATAGAGATGCAATGTCAAAAGAAGAACCTTTTTTTTTGTGCAATGCTAGTGATAATGTGCAGAGATGAGACAAAAAAATCACATCTTTCTTTTGTCAGTGAATGGAAATTAAGGAAGAGGAACTCAAAAAGATCTATTTAAGACTTTCAGAAAGATACATGACTGAGAAATGATGAAAATTATTTAACAAGAAGTCACACATTAAAAGCATTTTATGAAATGGTGTGAAGAATTGTCAGTTAACAATGCACATTCCCCTTGTAAATGTATTCTGACATCTTAATAATCTAATACCTAAATCGTAGATGTCCAACATTTTAAAATTGATTCATTCTATATTAATGTAAAACATTTTCATTTAATCTTTTCATGGATTATTTTAGTGTTTATGAGATAGTATGCCTTGTACAGAAAGTAATAGAAATTGTCAGAAATTTACCATAGTTTGTTCAAAAGCATCTTTGATGTTTCCATAATTCTGTTTGATGTTTGTTCCCATTTTTGGATGACAGTGTCTCAAAGCCTTCACTATGTAACAGAGACGACCCACTGTGATAAAACCATCCCTGTGTATGAGGGTAGGCATGGGGAAAGAGCGTTTTGGGTTTACTTCCCTGCACGGGACACAACAAAAGCCATCTGGGGTGTCTGACATGTAGAAAGCTGGGCTGAGAGTGGTTTGGACTGTAAGTATATATGTTTTCTGGTGCCTTTGCTTATCAAAATGCAAGAGGATGGTGTTGTCATTAGCGAGAGTAGATTTCAGCAGTGAGTTCAGTTTTGCCATTTTAGAGGCTTCTGTGAGTGTCAGATTATAACTAACAGCTAACTTGCTTTCTCCTGATGTGAAGTCCCAGCTCTGAAACGAATACCAATCTCTCCTGACGGCTGGCTCATTAGACTCACCTAAGTGGAAAGGAGCAGTGACAGCTGTCAGTAAGAATTACAGTACTCCCAGCTCCAAACTACAGTGGCTTCTGCAGTGCCACTCTTTACGAAAATATACCATTGGAATTCCGAAAATGTGAAAACAGATATTGCCTTATTGACACAATTTTCTGGACAAGTTTACCAAGGTGAATGTGTTGAAAAGTTATAAAAGGGGGTTATAATACAATAGTCCTAATAGTTCAACAAAATTAATAATGTACTCTACTAACCATTCCCATTTTAAAAGGTTAGTAATAAAAATTGTTTGGTTTTTATTATGCTAGGTTAAATGAAAAGTATTCAGTCATCATTTTAGAACAATTAACATATGCAGTAATGGTTACAATTTGCATTATGGAAATTAAACATGTAAATCACTAAGTTATGGTATGACTTATATTAAAAACACTCTTCTGGTGTTTTGGAAGGGGAAATGCTTTGCCTTTCCTTGGACGCAATTCTTCCAATATGCAAGTATGTAATCATTCAGTGAGCATAAAACGTGTATTAAATAAATTCAGAAAAGGTCTTTTGCACTAGACACAGGCACTGGTGCTGAGGCGGTCTGAAGAGGATACCATGTCATAAAAAAAAAAGAAAAAGTCACATCAAGTCTGACTGCCTCAGGTATTATTATAACATAATCTGGGGCTGAGGCAGGGAGGCAGGTTTCATGATACAGAGCATGTAGTACAATTGATTTACCAGTATGATTTAATAAGCTGGAAAACCTGCTTCCTGCATTAGGGTTGAACTGTTGCTCTTTGAATGTTTTGGTAGTTTGGGAATAGATTAGTGCGATATGTCATGGGGGAATAAAAACTCTTACGATTTAAAAGGAAGCTGTACAAATAATTAGTACCTAACATTAACGCGTACAGAGATGTATTCATAGACTGACTGAGCTTCATTTTCAAACTCTGTAGAAGGAAGGAAAAACAATTCTTTACAAGAAAAACTCATGCAAGATCAGTGATGGTAACCCTAGAACTATTCTGTAGCAGAGTCATGTTATATGTGCTGCAATTAATTTGAAGTGCATAAGACAGGGCTCAAGTAGTTTGAAGAGTCATTATTGTTCATGCTACTGGTATTAGGCATATTATATTGGGAATATGATAAAGGGAGAATATGGATAACTAATTTCCACTAAGTTTTGAATTTTATTATATGCTTCATTATACATAAGAAAGTCTAAATTCTGTGAAGATTTCATTAATTCTTTTTGGACTTTTACCTTAACATAGCTTTTCAGCAATGTTTGTTTTGTTAGTTGTTGGATTTGTTTTGGGTTTTTTTTAGTTCTAGAGGATAGGAGAATTTTGATATTGCTGTTTGGGAAGAGGTATTGCAAGCCTAAACATGTCAATGGTGTTATAGAAGAGCTATACCTGGAAACTAAATTAATGAATGAAGTAAATCATACATTTATGTTTAGGGTTACCTGTAACATATCTACCAAAATATTTATAAGTATTAGTTTTCTTTGAAAATTTTCAATTCTCAATGAAAAACTGTGCAGAAATGTAATTCTTTTCCTGGTAGGGGTTATAATTCAAGTGGGTTTTGTTTTTTTAGCAAAATGAGTTTTCTAGTCTGAATTTCTCCTTCATGATTAGCCTCAGCTATAGAAATTTCATACTAATGTAGTGTCATTTCATCTGAAGACAAGGGTACATGCATCTGGAGAGGCAGCCAGAGGAGCAGAAACCTCTGTGAAGCATCAGAATCTCTTTTCAAGATCATTGAAATATTTTAATTGAGGTTTTAGACAAAAAATTTGAATTGACAACTTGTATTAAAACATTTCTGTCTCATTTATTTTTAACTCTCCACCTAATCCTTTTACTTTTTCTCATTTTTTTGACCAGCTCTACTAAATCCTTACTGTGAATAATAGATTGAGTGTTTAGAGAGAGAGAATAAACAATGAACTATAATTATCACTCAGAATTTGTTGCAAAATCAAATGTTTCAAGCTGTTGGTGAAGTTTTTAAAAATGGTTTGCATTTTTTGTCTTTTACATGGGTATTATTGGAAGGCATAATATTTTGAAGTACTGCTGAGAAGAGTCACAATAATTGGAGAGTCTCTTATAGACATTTCACATGAATTCAGCTAATGTCATGCATTGTTTTCTGAAATGCTCAGCCAGTGAATTTAAATGGATCGATTTTAATACTAAGGCCAATAAGTATATTCAAGTATAATATTTAAAATACACCACTTGAAAAGTATTTTCCATGTATAGATGAGCACTAAGGATCTTACAAGTTGTCTCACAAATAAGTAATTATAAAGTAAAATATATTCACAATACTACATAAAACTGGTAAGTAAATCTTCTAAAAGTTATAGAGCATTAGGTACAAGGAGGACTATTAAGATAGTGGAATATACTCAGGGAAAGATGAGGTAGTAAGATTTAAAAAAGACTGGAGATTTCAGATAAAGTAGTAAGATAAAAGAGAAACATAAAGCACAAGAGGTCAAATCAATGACATAGATGGCTTTGATGAGATGGAGATGCCTAGTTTGATAGATACTTCTTTCCCTTACATTTTATCTATGAAATAGATTCATTGGGGTTCACCTGCTAAGAAGAGGATGCCTTACAAAATCCAGGCCACTCAGGGCGGGAATGGAATGAAGAGAGAAAGATAGAACAGTTGTCTTCATAACACTAAAAGACATGCAGAAGAAAGTGGCATTTTTTCTAAAGGAAAATCAAATCAGAACTCTGCATAAAGGGTAATTGAAACGAAACTCTGGCAGCAGTCTCAGACTAGGTTCCCAGCAATAAAGTCAGCAGTAAGGTAGCATTAATAGGCCAAGGACAGGGCTTGGTTATGAATGAGAGACTTAATTAATGTGCTAAAACAGAATAATGCTAACAATGTTTAGCCAACTTTCTGTTAGACATACCTAGGAGCACCAGAAAACAAGTGTCTATTTCTTGTTTTGTTTCACTCAGTGGTACTTAAGCATCTCTTACCTATGAACTCCAGTGCCTGTGCCTAAGTGATGCAGGACACAAATAGAAATAATTTAATACATTTTGTCTTGTGTGCAGTCTTGCTTGAATGTGTGTTGTTTCCCCTGAGACGATTCTGAAGGCTCAATGTTTTTGAGTATATTTCTTACTATTAACATGCTTCACTCAGAAGTGTCTCAGGGCATCTGTGTCAGAGATAAAATTGTTCTGAAAATTTTGCATTCTATTAGTGAACAGTTACTGAGGCAAACAATAATGTTCTGTCATTCACCATGTGCAAAAGAGGTTTTACAGGCTCAGATGCCAGGTGATTCAGAGACTGCAGGATCAAATACCTGTTGTTTAGAGTCAAGAGATCAAAAATCAGTTCTAATTAGACTGTGTAATGTACTTTGTCATTTTTTCCATGATTTTATTCCCAAAAAGCTGGCTTGAACGCAGGACACTTATATCAGAGTTTACTTATTGCTGATGTACTCTTTAGCAGGAGTCAAAGTTTATTGTAGACTGGCTAGTTGCTGTAAAGATGGTTGACAGCACAAGCTAAGAATGATATTTTCCTGTCAGATAATCATGAGAAAAGCTGCAAACATTGGTGACCTTGCAACCAGGGGATACATTTTGCAAATCCCTGTGAGCAAGAGTAGCCATAACATTTTAACTGAGTGTGACGTGATCTTGCTTGTGGTGGGGGGACATGATAACCAGGAGGTAGCTGCTGGTTAAATTTTTTTTGTTACAATATGAGTCAGACAGGATATTTTCTATATCAGATAATAAGGAAAAGACTGAACAGGTTTACAATAAATCATGCATGAAAGTAATGAATTAAAGGATGTAGTCAGAAATTGTCCTTTAATTTGCTTTCAGTTTGGAAATGGTAGAATATATTATGGATTGTTGCTGTACTGTGGGAGAGGTGGATGGAAATGTTTCAGGCAATCTTTTTGAAGAATGGTAAATCAGCATTAAATAGCAGCAAAACCTGATAAAATAGACTTTGTTATAATCACCTGCTATGATAGCTGTTCTGTCACACCACTAGGGGCTATCTTGGACAACAAAAAACCCTAAACCCATTAAAGCCCTGTGGATTGCTTCTTCTCCTAGATGTACTTATAAACTTATGCTAGTTCATAAAGTAATAACCTTACATGCTGTATCTTATGCTGTTGAGCAAGGATGGCAGAATATTTTCCTTTTATGTTTGCATATCTTACACCTAGACACACTTCTAGTGGGTAAACACAAGAAACATTCCTAGTTATTTGATCTTGTTGCAGAGGTTAATGTGTCCAGTTGCACCTAATTTATTTACATTAGTAATAATATCCTCATTGGCTATGTATCCAACTGGAATGTTATATATTGAAAATAATATCCTTATTTCATTGCTGCTTATGAAATGTCTTGATGTTGTTACAGTATGCATTTATATCGCTACAATAAATGGTACCACATCCACACTAAGCCAATGTAGGTTTTACCTCCAGCATTCCAATCTTATAAATGAGCAACCTATGGGTCCACTCTCGTTGAAAGGTCAGTGGGAACTTGGACATTGATTTCATTGAATCTTGACAAAACAGGGGGACACTTTCAACTGATTGAGAAATTGAACAGGCAAGAAATGGTGACTCAGGGAATGCATCTTCACATATCACCTGAATATTAAAGTATGTACCTACAGTCAAGAGACCCTTGAAATATCCCATTACCTGAGGTCACACAACAGTGCAGGTTGACAAAATCAGGATTGTTCTGACAAAGAAGTCAGAACAAGAATAAAAGAAATATGACATGACTGGTTCTTTGAAAGACTCCCTGAAAATATATGGCTAGAGCTTTACAGTATCTGGATCAGGAAGAAAGGCACAGAGAAAACTCTAAGGAGCTGCATTCTCAAACAGTGCATTTCCTAGCCGTGGTTTGGGAATTAAGGAAGTTGGTGAGTAATAATCAGAGAAATTTTCAATTTATAATTAAATGGACTAAGTCAACTTCATGAGCTCCTTAGGCTGATGGAGAATCACATCTTGAAGCAGAGCAAGGGAATTTTGTAAAGAAGGCTAATGAGATTTCACAATGGAGGGATTTATTCAAGTTAGATTTAATGACAGGCTTGTCCACACTTTGCAAGGCTTTTCTGGTCTGCTTATACTTGTAGAATATATTGGCAGCCGTTCTCTGTGGAGATGCAGTGTTCCTTTGATAGTATAGTGTAAATGATTTTCTCAAATGGAATAACCTATTTCGGCCCAAGGAGTGTAACTATTTCAGCTTCAGGTAACTGCTGGCAAACAATGTGCATTCACACCACGCTGCTATCTTGGCAAACCAGTGATGTAGACCAAGTACACAAGTTTTGAATTTGTTTGTTTCTCTGTAACAGTCTAGTTTTCTATGTGTATCACATAGACTAGCAGTGAAGTCCCCTTCTCTTAGTCAAAGTTAGTAGATTACACAATCCAAATTAGGTATTAGAAGAGAACAATCTCATTTTCTCTGCATTATGCTTCTGTACAATTCCCACCTACCCTACTTGCAGTAGGGATAACTAGTACTGCAAGTGCAGTTATTGAAAATCTGTATGTCAGCTCAATCCTGGAAAGATTTAATATCTGACTCAAAAAATTTGAGTGAGTGAGCAACTTTCTTAAATCTAACCAGATTGTACACATGCTTGAAGTTTAAACTGTGCATATCATTTTTAGAAGTACTGGAGTAAACTTCAGCATCTTGGTAGAAAGGCTAGACTTAAACTCACCATGCTGCAGCTGTCTCCTGGCAACTACACACAAATGTTTAAATTGAAATTAGTGTATTATATCCCCTTTGATGGAATAAATTGATAAAATACCTTAAAGTAATCACAACTAAAGTAGTATTACACATATTACCTCAAAATGCCAGAATTCAAAAGTTGGCTTCTTGTGTCTTTGCCACTAACCCCAAATGCATGAACAATTACCTATACTCCTTGGCCATTACACCATCAGCTCAAACAGAAGTGTTAATCCTATTTTATGTTAGAATTTCTGGAAGATGTCTTTTTTTTTTTTGGTTGTCTTTTATTTTCCTCACTGTAGATGCAAGCAATCTATTTCTCAGTTCAAGGAATTTTAATAGAAAAGCTGTCATGTTTATATAACTTCCAGTACAGCTGAGCAGGAAGCAAATGGAAACCTTTATTTTTCTGGTAGGTTGATTCTACAGATTGTCCCATCACTGCCAAGTAAGTGAAACTCAGGCTGAACATTTAATATCATTCAGACATTCTGAAAATGCATGTTTGCTTCCTCGTGTGAACATTAATGTTGTCTTTTAAATTGTTTAAATTGGATGTTTTGATTTTTAGAAATGCCAAAGTAGACATGCATGAAAAAGAGCTTTTTGATGGAAGTTTCTGTGATAAAGGAATGTTAAAGGAATAAGCCTTTTGAAACACTCAAGAGAATTAGCTAGAGAGAATTAAAATGGATGGGGCTTGAATTCATGTGTTCAATCTCTGCCAGAATGCTTCAATACAGCAAAAGCTGTTGCTATAAAGATTGTTAATTTTGTTAAAGTATCAGTATAGAAAAATATATTTTTCCTTCTTATTTAAAATAAAATACCATATCTTAAATATGTGCTTATATATATATGAGATTCTGAGTAAGTAAAATAGAAATATAATTCTGAACAAAGCAATTTTGTCTTGGACAGAAAAAAAAAAATTGAAACAAGTAAAAGGAAACTGCCTTCACTGCAAAGTAATATTTGTTCTGGTTACAAAACCAAAGTGTGGCAAGTAGCTTAATGAAAGTATTTTTTTTTCCTAACATACACCTTTCATAATTAATAATGCAGACTTTTGTTTACTTATTTCGTTAAATAATTTGAATGCAGCTGACCTTTCTGGTTTTTTTCTGCTGCATTATTAATTATGTTGAAGAGATTACTAGGTTATTGTTCTAGCAATATATTTCTCACTTAGCTGAGGTTTTGGTTTGCGGCTAATGCCTTTTGAAAAGTGGCACCTGAGCGGCTTATGCACGAGCTGAGATGGAAACAAAAAACTGGAAAGCTTTCTGACTTATAAATCCAGAATGTCAATGCATTGCATGCAAATACCCAAAATACTTTTACGTATTTGGAGTACATGCATAATCTATAGCCACCTCTGGCCAAATTCCTTCTCTGGCAGAACACGAGCAGAATGTGGAAAATGCACCTGAAGAGGTCTGGAAACAAAGTAACTTCTATGCATAATGAACAATCCAGATCTAGGAGGGTCCAGAGCTTTCCCAGTTTTTGCCAGTCTATCCTGAAAAGTGCCAGTCACCAAATACCTCCAAAGAAGTCAGGCAGAAATCCTAAAAACTTTAACCTTCTCTTTCATCATCTCATATTATTTTTGGATAGCGGGAGAGGTAATTTTCTTTACCTTCCTTTCTTAGTTTGTTGTTTTTTTGTCTTGACTGGGTTTTTATTTGGGTTTTTTTGTTTGTTTGGTTTGGTTTTTGTTTTTCCTAAAGTACATCATATTCTCTGATAATTCACCAAAACAAACATCTGGTATCTGAGTACACTGATCTCTTGATTGTATTCTTCAGAATTAGAGGTAGTTGAATTTCCTTGTCTCCCAGTTTGCATAATTCTGAAGTCTTCTTTAGTACTTTTAATTAGGCCAGAAGAAACTAGATGTTTCAGAATGTCTGAGCGGCTCTAGTCTGAGCCGCTCTTATAAAGAATAAAAGCATACCTACTACCCAGTCAAGTCTGGTTCCTCAGTAGTTAATACATATTGGAATATGTTCTTTTCCCCTGCACGTTTCAGAATAATTAAAATTTGTAAAATTTCTAGTAACTAAGGATGCTGTATCACTGTTTTACAGCCTATTACAGGCGTAAGAGTGAGAAAGCTTGTTTCCAAGAATATGCTGACAGAAAAGTTTACACATGCAAAACTAGGTAGATATTTAAGACTGAATTCATCTGCATACCTCATGTTTCATGCATACCTGAATAGATGATATCCCAAATCCTCATCAATACTTACTGGACTGTATATATTTTTCAAACAGTGTTGAAGTGGTTTTGTTTTGTCATTGATTGACACTGGACAAAATTTGTCTATGCGGGACGTTTCTATGATGTCATTTGAAATGCTTGATTGAAATGAAGTGTAATTTAAAGGAGTTGCCAAGACAGCAAAAGCAAAACTTCAGCAATGTATTTCATGACTTTAAATAAAACTGTGACAGATTGCTATGGTACATTTCATAAGCTTTAAAGCTTGAAATTACATGGACAGCTTCCAGGTACAGTTGCATTATTATATGAAATTGAGACAGCACTTGCAGTGGTTCAGAGCTTAAGCATAGTTTTGTTTTGGTTGGTGGAATAGAGAATTTACTCCAAATAGAGGATTCAGAGAGGCTAAAGTTGTTAGCAACAAAAAGTCATCTTGCATGAAAGCCAAATATGATAAATATTCAACATCAGGGTGTAATTGGTGACAGTCACATTCAGGCATCTATGTCATGGAAAGAAGACAAATACACTCTTCCCACAGGGGAAGAACTTTCTTGTGTGAGTGACTGTGCACTGGAACAGATTGCCCAGAGGGGCTGTGGGGTCTCGTTCACAGGAGATACCCGAGAACCATCTGAGTGTGATCCTGTGTCATCTGCTCTGGGATGACCCTGCTTGAGCAGGGATGTTGGACCAGATGCCCCACTGTGGTCTATTCCAACCTGACCCATTCCATGAAAGCCAGAAGACATTCAGGCTGGACAACTGTTACAATCCCTAGACAGAGCCATAGTTTCTAAATAACAAGAAGGTGACTAAATTCTTACATTGGCCGTTATCTTATTTTGTTGTCTTAGTAGAAACCAGACTGGTGGATGATTAGCTTTACAAACTATTTTAATAGTGTACAATAAATTTGGTTGAAATACAATTTTGCAACTGCTTTCCACAGAAATGACTTTTCTGTTTTTAACAACTCTGAAGTTAAGATTGTGTAGAAGTAGTTTTGGCATGTGAATAATAGGTGGTCCTCCTCAAGATAATACATACAAAAACAGGTGAATTGCTTGGTTTGTAATGTTTTTGTTTGTGATCAGTTATTTTTAATCAGTTCTTCAAATTTTGGCTTCCATACAGATTTTCATGTTGTTCCATAAAAAGGGTTTTCTTAGATACTAGTGTATAAGAGAATCCTTACACAGTCTTATTGTAAACCAAATATGCTTTGACACAACCATTTGGTTAAGAAGGCAATATATAAACACACTGTTCACCATTCATTGTTTTCATAAGGCAGGGAAATATTTTCAAGGTTTTGCATAGAATATTTTTAACTCATTAAATAGTTTAAATGCAGATAATCTAAGAGAGATTTCTAAGATTAGTGAATAACTCGAAGTTTAGCTATACCGGTCACTTCAGTTCTTCAGTTTAATAACTGTTTTCTGATTTATCTTTTCCTTTTATTGCATTAAATTAAATATCTGTTACAACAAAGCTTAAAGAAAACCCGTCATCATGACATGAAGAGGAATACCCAAGAGTCTTGTACTCTGAGAAACTAAGTTTCTTTTCAGTCATAAAAGATACAGTGAAGCATAGCATGGCATACTTTGGTCTTTGAAAGCGCATTTAATGAGACGAGGTGAATGCCATGCATTACTACACTTCTTTGAGGCAATGCAGTGACTGAGGGTGAAATTATGTTTCAAGTAAGTTTAAGTGGTATTGCACAGGCTTTTCACTGGTTCACTTCAGTGATTTTTACCCTCAGAACAAAACTTGTAGAAATAACCAAATATGTGGTCCCTTCTGCTGCAGCAGGTAACTCTTCTCTATCCTGATGTAATACAAGAAGATCTTTTAAGTAATTAATTCTCTGCATTGTTAGGTCTTTCCCTAAAAGTCTCCTTGAACAGAACCTACAATAGCAGTGATATCCTGTCGAATAAATGAGAAACCAAATATGCTTGTTTTGTGTATACTGTATTAGAGCTGTATTCCCTTATGCTGTCTAGTAAAGTTTCTGCTCCTAAAGGAAAGGGATTTTCCCCAGTGCTGCTTCATTGCAGAGTTGGATTAACTTCAAAAATAAAATAAGTATGTTCCACAGGCCGGGAAAATGGGTTCTGCCTCCAGTGAATTAGAATTACTGTTACACTGGGCAAGAAAAATAGTGTTTTAATGAAGTATCCACCCTCAAGCACTTTTCCCAGAGAAGATACCTGTGAATCTGCCAAATATTTAAAAAGTTCAGCTGGGTTTATGTTGAATTACTTGGCTGGGTGAAGAAGCTGCTATATGCTATCTTTGGCAATTCAAACCTTTATAGAAGCCTGATTTATAGCTGCCCAGGGGAACAGTTCTCAATTGTCACTGTGTTTTTGTTTCAGAGACAGTGTAACCTAAATAATTTTATTCTTAAATTAGTGGGAAAAGTAATTCTGCAGACAAAGCTACAGCAGCAATTTTTTTTACCCACAAATTCCCTCAAAATGAATCAGAGTAGCTTTCATAACTGTATGGTATCTTTTCAGTTAAATATATCATTATTTCAGTTTTAATTTTAATTGTTTTTGCTAGTGGCAAAATTTATTTCAGTTGATTTAATTAGATTATTGCTATTTCAGACATTAATCAGCATCCTATTAAACCATCTCACAGATATTAATTATACCCCAGAAGAGCACTGTAATGTACAATCAGGGAAGAATTAGTCCTCAAGGGGCAGGAATTCCAGAATTTCCTTTGATATGGAATAAAAAGTCTTGGTCAGTTTGGTTTTAGATTCCAGAAATATTCAACTCAAAATTTTTATCAGCTGGTGCAAACCAAATGTGGTAGGGTGAGTGAAAAGCTGGTTCTTGAACTCAGAGTCCAGCTACAAAATGTTAGCACAGGCATCTTCCCACACGGGTGTTTTTCATCTCTGCAGGTGTTTTATTGTACCTTACCACATATGTAGCATTAGAAAGAAAAGAGAATTAATTTTGACACTGACTGGGAACCACTAGTGTCAAACTGCCTTCAAAGGCAATTAGGATCTAATTCAAATAACAACCAGGAGAGCAGAAATTATCTAAAGAAGACCAACCCCTATCTATCTTCTACAGAGCCCTGATCAGATTTTGGTTTATTGTTTTCCTCATTTCTTCAGGCATGTTTACTACATTTTTGAAAAGCAGATACTGACTGTGTTGACATTCACTGAATCATATGACAACTGCCACAGATACTTGGAATGTTAAGATGGGGAGGAATCTTCTTGGTTATTATTTTTCAATAACCGTGGTCAAAATTGTCATCTACTACTTGTAATTAGTTTTTGCATAAAGTAACCTGGTAATCACTAAAGGTCTGTCTTCCTGTTCGTAAATAGGAAGTCCTGCAATGGAAGGCTTTCATGAATTTTAATTCTGGAATCAGAGTGATCTGTGACTCCTAAAACTCTAAACTTAGGGAAGCACAATATGGTTTCATCGTATAGATAAGCCTTCTGTCTAATTTGATGAACTATGAAATGGCATCTTGCTTCTGGCATCCTCATCAGTCTTACATCTTTGTCATGTTTAAGGTGCAGCTCAAGCACAGAGCAAATAAAGCTGGTGGTAGAGTTTGGCGTGTTTGAGAGCCCCTGGTTTATTCTGACTGAATATTCCTTCTTCCCCTCTCCCTCTGCTGACAAAGTGGTCACTGCACAATTCAAGTCAGGCTTGCCAACATTTACATTTTGCATTCTGCTCTCTCTGCATTCTCTGTGTCAGTGTTTTTGGATTGTTAACTTTGGTTGAGCTGCTTTTGCACTTCAGTGAGCATTTATTTTCTTGCTACCTACTCTATATGTATGTGAACCACCATGGCATTGACACTTGAATCTAAATGTTGTTTTGAAAATGTGGAGCTGACCTGAATATTAAGGAAAATTCCTGAGCTAAAGCTGAAAGTGATTTGAAGAACAGCTTAGGTGTGGTGTACAGGGCTTAGCTGGTCATTTATGCTGGCAATGGACTGGTACGGTACTATGCTGCTACTTAGGCTGTTAATACTCTCTCCAGTCAGAATTTGTCAAGATCTCTATTTGTCAAAATATATAATTGGGAGTTTCTGAGGAAATAACTTCAAATAAATGTTACAGCATTTTACTGCAATTTGGAAGACACTTCGTCACAAACAAAATAACTTTCTGACTTTTTTTAAACTATTATCCAGTTCCTGTTGCAAATGAAACAACCACGTTTCAAACATTATCATTTCTTCCATTCAACAAACCCCGTCAGCAAGAAATCAGTGTTTCAGAAACCGTTGCACAGATCTGACTCTGCTCATTTCCTGTCAGTGTACAAATTGTATAAGTAGCAAAGGTTAAAGTCCTTCTGAATCACTGAAAGACACTTACGCTGGGCCAGATTTCAGACCTGAAAAAAGGTGGGGGGGGAAAATGTACTGGAATAATTGATTTCTGATTAAATTCTGAATTCACTAAATTCTCTTTAGGCAAAATATTCAAAGAATTGTACTTATTGGTCTACTTTGTATTTCTATTTTATTAAACATCTAGTAACTTATACCTGAAGATAGGACATTATGTAACAAGGTTTTGAAAATCTGTAGTATCAGAGCCAAGAATTATTCTGTAACTATTTTACAATTGATAGGTTTTGTTTTTTCTTGTCTGTTAAATAGCCAGGATTTTACTTTCTATGTAATAGTTGTAGCACTGTCACACTCCAGTACTTCAAGCTTAAAGAATTTTTTTTTTCTCTTTATAAGGGGTTTATACAAAGCAAATATGTAGTTCTTCATAGTTTGACTGACAGTAACTCAGAATTATTTTAATATCTGGCTGTAAGAAAGTGTCTATCCCCTGTTCCACATCTCAGTAAAGACTGCTTAATAAGCAAATCCACAGGCATGCAGGCTACCTGGGATTTGGAATAAAAATATATGTTCCTCTCCTGAAAAGGCACGTGTTGATTGGAGACAGGTTGTAGAAGCAACTTAATCAGGACCGCAGTTATTAGCCAGAATTCCTGTGCCACTTCTTCTTGGTCAAACTCAACTGATGTCAAAGAATGGTTCTATGTTGCTGTTACAGCGGGAGTTAAAGGAGACCCAGTACAGAGGATACCTCCCTAGAGTAAAAATATGGCATTGATATCAGAACAGACAGAAATAAATGTTTGCACTCTGTGTACATATATGTGCATGTTCCATTAGAGTCGTAATTACATGTTTTACTGTGCAATCGCATTAAGACCGCTAAGGTTTTCCCTCAGGAATATGTGTTCTATGGTACTTAAAAATATTTGTTTGATATTTCTAAAAGTGGTTCTGTTACTACTTCAAGTTTTCTCTTTGCTGCTCAAACAAAAGATTATTGTGCTATATCACAGTATTTTCATTTTTTCAGCTATGTGTAACCTGCAACATTTAATTCCTTTTCCATTGCCACACAATCATCACTTCAGCAATTACATTTGTTCTTAGATGTTTATGCATATTGCTCATCTATATTCAGGAAAATATTCAAATGGCCTCACGTATTTTCAAATCACTTGGGGATGTCTGTCTGGAAGCTGTCCTCCCTGCATTTCCCAAAAGAAGATTGCAGAGAAGATGATACTTTATTTAACATATAATGAATTCCAATATTTCTTTCAAAAAATAAAGGGTTTGTAATTTTTTTAATATCAGCTTCCAGCTTATTAGCTAGGATCTAGCTTGCTATATAAATGAATTTCAGCTGGATTGCTTTTAATCTGAGCTCTGTGGAAGGAAGGGAGAGCTATATCCTCTGATATTCTGTGCAGACTCTCCACATGTTATCTAAGGCCCACTCTGTGTAGTAGTGGTCTGAGATTACTTTTACTGATTTTCTTAGCTTTCAGTATTGAAATACAACTATACAATATAATGCTCAGGAAAGAGATAGTTTAAAAAATCTTTTCAATTTTATGGTGAATATTGGCTGCATAGCAGTTCCTGATAGACTGCTTTTTTTCACTGTCTTTCTTGATAGCAAGCAACATTTCAGAGTTAGGGGGTTTTTCTTATTCAGTGTAAAGGCTGCAAATGTTATGGGCAAAATATTGATTAGCATCTGAACATTATCATAAATATACTGGTTTAGTAAATACAATCCAGTTTCATCAAACAGATTAATTCAGAACATTAGCCAATACCCACTGTTTGAGAGTTCATATCCTCCTCCGCAATTAATATTTTTCCACAATTTTGACAGAAATAAAAACTTCAGTTACATAGAAAGAAGCTTGAAATGCCTGTGCCAAATCTGTTCCTGTTCACCATTATTTGCACCCACTTCATTGTGCTTTATTTTGTGCTGTCAAATGAGTGTATGATTTGGAGATTTATAAGGTAATTAATTATATGCAATTAATTTGCTGAACTCCAGGAACCCCACATAAATTTATGCTTCTTTAGTAATTATGGTAGTTGATCAGACATTGGAAATGAGCACCTGTTAGTTGTCAGCTTCCAGGTTTCTAAATATATATGTTGACTTCGTGCAAATGATTAATGGTTCTGATTATCTGTGGCAGTGTTCTCATTTGTGAAGTTCATAACGTGTGTATAAACACTGAAGGATTCAACACACATGGGACTTCATTCAACACTTTTAATGCTATCATGCCAACAAGAATTTTCTCTGATTAAGGAATAGATAGTATTTGCTTAGTGAATGTAGTCATGGTGATTCTGTGACTGTTACAACACAAAAAACCCCCAAAACTAAACCAAAAAACCCCAAACCAACAAAAAATTGTTTAGAAATTTTCTGTCTGTATTCTTTGGGATAGAAATACCAGTTTCCAGCTTGTCTCCAGCCCAGATTCTATGACTGCAGAACCAGTGGGCCACAGTCACCTTTGGTGGTCTTTCAGAGCAGCTATTGAAAATTTTTTTCTACTGAATATGAAGTGCTATCTTTCACAAAAAGAGTGTTGAAGTGTCCTTCCCAAGATGATTTTGAGAATCAATTGAGTTACACAATATGGCAGTTGTGAAAACCAATATTTTAGACTGCTCTGGAAAGCGTGGTACTGAAATTGGATTCCTGATCCAAAATTCTTAGTTGCTTTTGCATTTTTAAATGTGCAGTCAGACAAATTGTTTGTTATTTAGCCAAAAATGACAGATCTGAAGTAAACCACTTAATTGGAGAACTGTTCTCACACAGAAGTAAAGTAAGAGTTTTGTCTGAGAATGAAAAAAACTATTATAATCTCACTCAGAATGAAGTGCAAATCTCTAAAACTAGGAAAATCCAATCTGTAAAGCAAAACATCACAGGAAGACATTACTAAATAGCCTAAGTAAATCAAAGATAAATCTAGTATAGTGTTTGAAGTTTAAAAGTCAAAAGTAGTTTTTCTGATCATCTAGTACTGCAGGCAGGCCATTCTCTTAATCACTTCAATGGTTTGAAGGACTTCACAGAATTTTATCCTGGAATTTATCCTATTCCTTCTAGTTTATTCCACAGCAGAGTAACAGCTGGATTGTCAAATAAGAAAAATATTTTATGTCCATCTGAATATAATTCTAGAAACTTGAAAACTACCAGGTACACTTTAAAGAGCTGTTAATGAGAAAGAATATGTGAGGCACAGCCATGAAGGCAAAAAAGATCTAGTACAG
The DNA here is from genome assembly GCA_013397935.1 of Dasyornis broadbenti. Classification (NCBI taxonomy): domain Eukaryota; kingdom Metazoa; phylum Chordata; class Aves; order Passeriformes; family Dasyornithidae; genus Dasyornis; species Dasyornis broadbenti. The sequence continues at coordinate 3,345,300 of VZRN01001324.1, forward strand.
TCTGTAAAATCAAGAAGAGAATGCCAGGGAAACAAAAAATACCTAGGTCTGTGCTTTCTTCGTCACCATTCCTATGGTCTCTTAATGCTAAGCAGACAAAACTGACAGTGTTACTTCAGTAGAGCATAAAATATTGAGAGTAAATTATCCATATTGTGAAAAAGGGAGGAATCAGATTGTAGGGCAAAATTATTGATCTTAGAGAAAACTGGAAATAGAGGATGCCAATGAAGAAAAACTATAGTACAGCAAGGTTAGCTCAGTGTGTGTAGTGTGAATAGTGGCAGACCTGGACAGAGCTGCCCAGAGCTGCAGAAAGGGATGGCTCTTGGAGATCAATCCTCAGAACTGAAAGGAGCTGGTAGGAAAGATGGTGGTGAGCAAATCTAGAACTTAGACTGCAAAGTTTCAAAGAAAAAACACCTTTCCTTGTTGTCATGGTTTGACCCTGGCAAATGCCAGGCACCCGCATATCTACTCACTCGCTCTCCCCTGCCACAGTTGGGCAGAGGAAAGAAAAATAACACAGCCAGGGCTCATGAGTTGAGATAAGGAACCAGGAGAAGATGCACTGAGGGGAAAACAGGCTGAACTTAAGAGTTGCAAAGTGATTTATTGCTAACAGAGTCAGAGGAGTAAATGAGAAGCGAAATAAAAGCTTCAAAGACATCGTTTCTCTGCTCACGCCTCTCCCTCCTTCCCAGCAGCACATGGGAGCAAGGCATGGGGGTGGGGTAGGTCAGTTCCTCACCAAGATCTGCTTCTGCTCAGGGAGAGGCTCTTTTCCTCTGCATAGCTGTGGGTCCCAGTCTCACATGCAGCAGCTCGCCTGAACATACTGCAGCGTGAGCTCCCCTCAAGGGCAGACAGCGCTCCCAAAACCGCTGAGGTGTGGGGTCCCTCGTCCATGGGATACAGACCTCCGAGGCCAGGCCGTTCCATCTCGGGAGCAAGACCTCTGTCTTCACTGGGACTCCTGCTGGACCACAGTCTCCTTCAGGCATCCACCCACTCCAGTGTGGAGCACCCCGTTCCATCTCAGGTGCAAGGCCTCTCTCTCCACTGGGACTCCCACTGGAGCACAGCCTCCTCCAGGCATCCACCCGCTCCGGCGTGGGGCACCTCCCCACGGGCTGCGAGTGGATCTCAGCATCCCCTGTGGACCCCATGAGCTGCAGGGGGACAACCTGCTTCACCATGGCTATCACCATGGCCTGCAGAGGAATCCCGGCTCTGGTGCCTGGAGCATGCCCTCCCCTACCTTCTTCACTGACCTTGGTATCTCCATGTTGTTTTCCCTCACATATTCTCACCTCCTTCTCCTCCTCCTCTGACTAAAAAGAAGTGCATGCACCCACTGTTTTGATTTCTTCTTAAATATGTTTTCACAGAGGCATAACCAACATCTCTTATTGGCCCAGCCTTGGCCAGCAGCATGTCAATCATCTTCTGAACCATCAGAGCTTGGCTCTGCTGGACATGGTGAAGGCTTCGAGAAGCTTCACACAGGAGCCATCTTTGTGGCCAACCCCCACTAGCAAAAACTGGGCCAAGCAAAACCAACACACTTGTTTAACAGGCCAAGCCTAGCATGTTTTGGCAATATTGAGAAGTCAGTAATAATTCTAGGCACAGTACAATGTCAGTAGAGAAGGTAATGATAAATCATTTTTATGACAGACCATCCAAAGATATTGTGCACTCTGGGACTTTGCTTTGATGACTATATTTTCTAGAGATATGCCTGAGCAGGAATACAGTTACTCATATAAACATAAGCTGTTGATTTTCATTTTGTATTTCACACACTTCAAGGGCTTGCAAGGTTAAGAAAAGCTTACAGTTTTACCAGATGCAAACACACATTTGGAAATATAGTTTCATCTTCTGTATCCGCTTGAACTCTGTGTAAGCACAAAGGTTTTCAGGGTTTTGACACATATCTCATTGCTACAAAAATTTGTTTAAGCTCATCCAATAGTGAAGTTTTGTGAGTAGTAGGGAAAAGTCAGTCCATCTTTCCTTAGCTAAACTAGTTTTATCAGGATTGTCATTTTTACGGCTTAGCCATTATGTACAATTCTGGTATCTCAAAATATTCTGTACCCAGACAACTCTTAAATGTCTAATAATGCCGGTGTTGCCATTGTAGTTTAAGACAATATAATTATCCTTTGTCATACATTCATATCTTTAAATTTTGGTCATAATGATAGTTGTATTTGATTACTTAGAATCTAATAACAACAAGAAAGTTAATTCCAACAACCTTAAAGGTAGTTAATTGACTGCTAAGAAACATTTACTAGCTTTATACAAGTTTAGTCAGCCAGGAATTTAACAGAGTTAATTAATAGTGCACTGTCTTTTATAGTCTTCAGGCTTGAATAAATTCTTAGAACAAAAGGTAAGCTGCAATTTCCATTCTTTAAGGTACTGGTTTTCTTTTAGCTCTAGCCCAGCAAGGATTTAGGTTTAAATTTAAAAAGAAGAAAAAGAAAATGTAAGTGGAACTGAATAGGAAATCCAAAACTTGAATATTTTCCTGTTCAAAGCCTCATAAACCTGAACTCCCCAGCCCTGTCCATGATTACTTTGCTCCTGGGGCACATCTATGTTCCTGGTTCCCCAAAGGCCCAGCATTTCCAAGTATAAGCAAATAATTTCCCAGAGCCTGCTTATGCCCAAATAGAATGTAGAAACTAGATGGATTATCACTGTCATCTCATAGGAGTCATAGAAAATAGACAAGTTCTGAGCAATTCTCATATCTGTTAAGAGGGTGCATATTATTTTTGCTAAAATGTCATTGCAGCTCTTTTTATTTTTAAAGTAGTACTCAAATTTTATCTAAAATTCTTATGATTAGAGTATGTAAACCGTGGTGTGCCAGAATCAAATCCCTACATCTCCCATCATTTATTAGTGTGCTAAAAACACAAGCTCAGGTGGATTTATGCCACCCTGAAATATGAAATGGGAGATTTGTAGATCCAGAGGGAAGTGCAATGTAGCATACTCACTAGGATGCCTTTCTAGTGAGGAAAATTCTTAAGACCCTGCTCCCTGTACCAAGCACTGGCTCTGTGTTTTGTATTTAACAGCCAGTGAATGACAAATAACTTGGCTGTGTAAACATGAAATGGTGTTCTCCTTCCTGGCTGAGTGGTTTTATTTCAATAGCTAATAACAAGTAAATAACCTGTGGACACTGGCATGGACCCAAATTCTGAACTCTGGTCCCAGAACTATACCCCAGCAGAAGGCAGAAGGAGAGAAAACTGAAAGAGAAAACTCCTGTCAAATAGGAACTCTGCCAATATTCCTAACTGAGCAAGATAAGGCAATAAAAAGATGAGAAATCACTGCATCAATCAGTGATGGGCTATGAAATGCAAGACAAAACCAGGCAATGTTAGCATTAATTTGGTGTTGGTTTTTTCAAACAAAGTCTTTGTTTTTGTTTTAAGTAGGTGATGCTTAGTTAACTCCCTTTGGTCTCTAGATCCTGTTGGAGCTTGTCTTTGTAAGGAACCTGCTCTCTTGAATGTGATGGGATTTGAAAAACACTGCAGCCTGCAGTGTTCCCCTTGGTGAGCTTCAGGAATGAACAAGAGATTGAGGTTTCATCTCTGAGGCACTTCATTAGGTGATCAGTTCTGGGTTTTCATAACCCATTTGAAGATCAGATGTCTGGCACCATAGAACTTTTATATAATCAAATCTTGTGTCATTTCTAGTCTTTAGGTATGTAATTAGCAACAATTCTGTGTGACTTCTGAGCCTGGTATGGAGCACCTTGGCCCCATCCCATCCTATGTGCCCCTTTATGTACCTTTACGAGCACCCATGTCTGTATGTTTGTACGCACACACAAATACAAATACAAATATATGTATCTGTGAAAAACCCTTCAGCTTCAATAGAATGATGGTTGGAATCCATGTACGCTTTACTGCACCATTTTGCATGATTTACAAGCTGTGAGCAATATATATTATACAGCTTTTTAATTTACTATGCTGTTTTTCTATTTTGAGGAAAATAATACATTTTTGTAGGCTGAAATACGTTATTTGGTAAAGACTACTAGTGGCAATTAGACAAAATGTTTCAGTAACAGCCTAACAATTTCAGTCAGAAGTTAATCCATTGTGAATTAGTTCAAAAAGAACCTGAAATATAACTCTGATAATAATTAATATTGTGTGTTTTTATATGAGATTTAAACTCTCTAACCTCACCAACNTTTCAACAAATACTCTGTCTTGGGAAATAGATTGCCAGTGAAATACCTTAGATTTCATGTGATTTTATGGCTTGTTGATGCAGAATTTAGTAGATGTGGTTAACCTAAAATACATTTATGTTGAGGAAGCATTAGGAATCAGCTCCAATGCCATCAGCTTCCAATTTCTTCCTTTGATTTTTTTAAAAAATAATTTTAGGCAAGTTTTCTTATGCCACTCTGCATCTGTAAGATAGGAATAGTAAATTCCTTCCCTTTGAAAAAATATTTTGAGACATGTTAGTAAAAGTGCTATGTAAGAGCTTTGCATTATTATTGTAATTTTAGACACAATGAATGGCATCCTACAAAATAACTCAGTGTTACAGGGAATACTAAATATTTTCTAACTTCTTGAGTTTGAATTGCTGTTCAGTTTCTAAACCTAGACTGATGCTTTGTTTGAAACTTCTTTTGAAATCGTTTCCACCTGTTTAAGCAATTTCAGCTTTGCTGCAGACACGGCACAATGGTTGCATTATAGTGAGTTAGACTGCTTGTCAAATGTAAACCCCAGACTTTCATCTCCTTACATCTTTCTGCTAATACTGTTCAACTATGCATCAGCTGGATGATTTCCTGTCACACAAATGGCAGTTGACAAGTCTGCCTATCAGTTCTGTTCCTACAAATTTCCAAGTTTAAGAAACCAGGTTCGGTTTTAGGCATTATTTTAAGGGAATAAATTATTTAATGAAATTTTGAAAAAAGATCTTTTGGGTTGCAGAGTTTTATTTTGATTGTTTGCATAGCAGTTCTCAAGTTCTCTGAATATTTGAAACAATGGTGACCAAAACCCTCCTGAGCTATAACATGAGGTAACCTTGTGAACATCAGCAAAAGCAAACTTTTCCCATAAACATATGAAAAACATTTGGAGATGTGCTTGCACGTAAGTGTCACTACTCCAGATTTTAGGATGCTTACTCCACTAACTCCATAATGCAGAAATATTCTCATTGCAGAAATAGCTCCTCTGCTCATTTCTCCTTAGGCTGGCCTGATTACACTCAGTAAATGTGTATGCAGGTCCTGCTGCAGTATTTAGACTAAAATCAAAACCTTATATTGGTTGTGCAATACTCAGATGAATTGCACTGTGAGATAAATGTTCATGTATTCTCAAACATTTTATAATTCTGAAGGGAAACCTTTTAATAACATGCATTTGCCTGTTTTCCAATGATAGCTACATCATAATCTGGTTCAGGTTTAACACATGTAGTAAGTGGATGAAAGGCAAGCTGAATGCTTAGACTTAAATGGAGAAAAACAAGCTGTTAGGACATAATTTTTCATTAAGAACATTTGCAATTATATTTTGTGCACATGGATTTAATTGTGAAATCCTTAGTGCATGTAATAAATAAGCTTTAGTCACATTAAGGATGAGCTGTCCTCAAGAAAAACTCAATCTCAATCTCTGTAGAAAGCATTGTTATATTTAAAAGAGAAGAAATGCAAAATAGTCAAAGGATTTATATCTGCTGTTAAAAGAAACAATAAAATTATTCATAACCACAATTTTGTGCATTAAAGTGTCCATCTAAAGCAAGGAAGACTATTTAGGTCTGTAGTAGTCTGACTGGCAAGTTTATCTGCTGTTACTGCACTGGATTCATAACATGTAACATGGTATTTTGACTATGTTTTTTTAAAATCCAAAGCTGACTGAAGTTTCCTTTCTGGGACAGAAGGGGAAGAAAGAGTGAGATATAACATCTGCAAATAGATCTGTAGTATCTAGTTGAACAACAGAGGACACAGATTTAAAAGTGGTAATTATTATTTTATAAAAAACACTAATGGACCCCATAATAGAAATAGAAGATTCCCTTTTGATTATGTTTCAAGCAAAATTGCTATCACTTTATTCTGTAAACTTTTTTTATAATGCAGCAAAATCATTCTCTTTGAAAACAGAGCAAAATTCAACAGGCACTTAATTATTTTAGTGTCCTTGTTATTTATTCCTCTAGGGGTAAGAAGATTGGACATGACATAGATTTTTTGATCACCAATCCAGGCCCAAGAGAAGATGATGAACTTCTGCATAAAGTTATCGACTTATGGAAAAAGCAGGTATGAACTAAAGGACACTTGGCCAAAAGAGACACGTTCGAGCTCCACTGAATTAAGCCTGTGTAGTGCTTAAAGAATGTAATACTGCTTTCTACAGCTGGCTGCAACACTTTGGAGTTGGATATTGCTGTATTTGGTTATTAACCGTGATGATCTATGTGCATCCTCTAGCTCTGAATGCTGAAGTGGAAGGTTATATCAGAAGTGTTCTACACACATTCAGTAATATCTTACCCTAAGAATATGCAGCTAGTCAGAGGTGAGAAAGTGTATGTGCCGGAGTAGATTGACAGGAGGTACAATTTAGACTACTCAAAAACAGTGAAGCCACGGCAATTAATGAGTGCTGAGGAGACACTCTATTTTTATCATTTTATTATTTATATACAGGTTCTCTTGCAGTCATTATACTCCCTTTACTATGAGAAAAGTTGTATTTCTTCTTAGAAGGTGTCTTTTCCCCTTCTTAAGTGCACTTGAATCTCTAGGAAACCATGTATAGGTCCTCCCAAAATCATGTTTATTATAATATAGCAGAGGGGGAAAGTGACAACAGACCAAGGCTAGAGCCTGCCCTGAGTGCAGCCTTTCATGCCTTCTTTTCTACTTACATTACTGAGAAAAATGTCTGTGATCTGAGAAGTCTGACAACTACTAAAGCTTTTCAGTTCACTCTGAGCTGCTTTCATTAGATGGAATTGAAAGGAAAGAAATAGAAAATGAATTGTTCTTGCTGATTTTCTTGTTCAGGGGACTGTTTGGCAGAAGGGAGTGCAGGCAGAGTATGGGAGGTCAAGGGTGGCATAGAGTTTGATAAAAAGATTAGGATTCCTCTAGAAATCCCAGCATGAAGAACATGTTAGAAGCACAATGCACAATGGCCATAAAAACTAAACTCAAGGAAGCTGGGTATAGTTGAAAGCTATGGGAAAATATTTTCTGTGTTCTGTGTTCTGTTTGTCCTCCAGATTTTTCATGGTTTATAGTACTAGCTGCACTACCTCTGTGCTATGGCATTTGTAATATACAGGCTTTTACTGGCACTACTAAAAATAAGCTGCCAGCAAAATGAAAATGCAAAAAAGAAGGAGAGAATTTATACACATCTTGCCTTTTTAATATCTTTGATTTCTGAGGGAAAGGGGAGGATACAAAATACCCCCAAACTAAAGCACTTTTTTTTTTTACTTTTTACAGTCGTCTGTTTCATTTCACAGCTTGCCACTTTTGTGCTACTGCTTCTAAGCCCTAGTTCATCAATATACATCATGGAGGTCATGATGTTGACTTCCAGCTATTAGTGAAGGATTCCACAGTGGTTAACTTCTAAATTATGGACCTCAGCTTTAAATAGTTTAAAGGGCCTTTTTCTTAGGTGAAAAGTTTAGTGTTACAAGATCCTTCCATTGAAAGCTGCTGAAAATGAAGTGGCTAAATCAACACCATCATGCTTTTTGATGCATCACCAGGGATAAACGGGCCGAGGAACAGAGAACACAAAGTCTTCAAAGTGGTGTGGCAAAACGGAAAAGCTGTGATGCAGTACACAGGTTATGCTTTTAATGGTTCCAAAAAACCTCATAGAGAAAGGAAGAAATTACTTCTGTGGGTTAGAGCTTGAAAGTCCGTGAGCAAACAGGCTGAGCCATCTGTGTCGATGTAGCTTTGTTCACATACTGTGAATAAACGCTTTCATTTTTTGCTGAAAATCTATATAACTGTATTTAGCACAGTTCCTGTTGTTATATACGTTTTCAACAATGGAAGAGAGACTGTTACTACAGGCATTCTTGCACTCTTCAGTTTTTCCATTTGTATTCATGTAAGTATAATGTTGCATTTTTCTTTTAGCTTTAGGAAAAGAAGTAATGGAGATGCCTGGCTGTGCTTACCTATTTTAATATATTAGTGGTCTGATTTAAACTCTAGTATTCACCCTTGATGAGGCAATCAGGAAGGGGAAGGCTTAATGTCCCATTAAAGAGGAAGGTGAAGAGCAAGTAATATTTTTTCTATTGCTGGAAATAGATTTTTGGGAACAGGTTCACAGAACAGCTGCACATTCATTATGAATTGGCAGCTGGATTTTACCAGCAAGAAAACCTGTTTCTAAGACAAGACACAGAAATGGTTAAGAGGCCAGAGTAAATAATCTTTTGTTTTAGATGAAAAAATGCATAAGGATGCAGAGCTCCTTTGTGAATGTATCATATTGCCATTTCTTCTCAATGCATTATGAATTTTTTCATTTCATTCAGACTCAGCTGAGGAAATTCTTATCTAAAATAGACTATTGCAAGTGATTAGAGTCCTGGACATGAGAGATCTTGGCTGAAATTCCTTTAGAGAGAATATGGGGCTGAATCTGATGATTCTGCTTGTAAGGTTGTTGTATAAAGTAGGCAGAAGTGTTCCATTTCCTGCTATGTCCTGAGTGAAAATCCAGGCAATAGTGGCATTTCTTAAGACGTGACCTTTCTGGGGTGTATTGTATAGCTGTGTGTGGGTGAGTAGCTGTGTATAAGTCCCTATCTGTCTGTCTGTCTGTCTCTATCTTGCTCAGCAGTACAAATGTTCATGGCATAGAGAGGTAAACACCTTCATTCATGGGTTCCAGTGCTCATCTTTCCATCGCTGTCAAAGCCAGGCTGCTCCAGACGTGCTCAGAAATAGATCACTCCAACACACAGGCAACTTCAAGATGAAAAGGGACCATGGCAGCTGCATGATTATGCAGCAGCTGCCGAGTTTTGCATTGCTGATCAAACCTTTGATGCTGTTTTCTAATGACTCCTTATCCTAAAAGGCCTGACTTCTCCCAGGCATCAGTTCCTTGAGATGTTCTACTTTATAGAATTCCATCTGTCTCATCTGGGTTGAGATTTTTCCAAATTAACATGCTACATCCTGTTTTAGATTAGATATAGGAATTTCACTGAAAAAAAAGAAAGAAATCCAGTTTCACTTTATTAAACTATCTCGGAAGGAAATTTAGAGCAGCAACATATATATATATTTCAGAAGAACATACTGGATTATGTTTTCAGATGATATAAAATGATACTTAGTTTTCACAGAATTAATCCAGCTACCAACAATTATGACTAATGACAGCATGTAATATTAAAAACAGGATTCCATTGAATTGAAAATGACAGAGAATGCTAGAGACCATACTTGACTGATTTTTCAGTGATTGATTTAATATTTTTCTAAAAAGTCATACTTTTCCTCAGTTTGAGCATGGATTTACTCCAGTATCAATGCTATTGATGTGCCAGCGCTCAACATATTTAAGTAAAAGTGCATAATAATTCTAAAAATGGAAAGTTATTGTGGGTCTTAACATAATTGTCCTAAAAAATACATTTCATTTTGATGGTGTTGTAAATTTGAGAAATTAAAATGCCCACACTTTAAAACTTGATGGTGTAAACAAGGCTTACAGGGCTTTACGGTGCATGGACCAAGCTGAAATGTGCAAGAACTGCAGATTCCTTGACACGGAGCAATGAGGAGGCTGCTGCTCTGCAGCTGGCAGTGGCCAGAACGTCACACTCTTTGCAGCTGTTGCCCCTTCAGGCAATGCTTTTTCCAAACATACACAAGTGCCATTTCAGCTTAACTTTATAGGGTGATAGTGATGTCCAGTGTCTAATTACACTAGGTTAATTGGAAACACCATCCCAATACATATGAGCTAGGCTTTGGCTCCTATTTAATGGTGATATCCTGACTTCTAGTATATACTATGTAGTGTCCCAAATGTCCAAGAGCAAAAAGAAAAGTGAAGCGAAAGATGCAAAAGTACTGCCAGGTAGCTAAAAGTTTTTTATAGAATATGGGAAGAATGTCAGTGCTTAGTCAAATGTGAAGTCATCAATTAATGGTCAATGATAAATGATATTAAAATTATTTTTATTAGCACTAAAAGCAACAAAATTAACCTGAAGGGAGGATAGTTTCACCCAAAAATAACAAGAAAATAAGCATTTATGCATTAACATTCAACAGCTGTTTTGAGTCTATATTTGGACACAAGCATCAGTGCCTCATGACACTGGAGTAAAATTAAGAAAAAATTATTGTTTTAAAGATGGATGTTGCTGAGTACCTGCTAAATTTAAGCATTTTCAAATCAACAGACTTGGAGATTAGCAATTCAAGAGAAGAAGCTACATAAAGAGTTTTCTCATATCAGTTTACAATAAATCTTCATAAACAGGAAAAATTACAAAGAAGTGAAAGAATGTAAATCAAATAAATCAGTTATCCTTTAAAAGGCTGGCTTATTGACCCATAAAAAAGCCTGTAACTGATTTCCAGTAAAATAATGGGATTATTAATTTGGAACTATCATCAACAAAAAGCTGGAGGCTAAAAATGTAATAATACCTATCAGTGTCTCTTCATGGAAATAATATCTTGTTAAGTGTTTTTGTTATGCTTCTTTTTTTGGCCAGAATTATAGCTCTGAGTGATAAAAGCAATTTTATTACTGTAAAGTATTCTCTAGGGCACTTAATACATTGTCATATAAAGTTACCTCACCTGCACTATGGAGAAGAGATAATCAAATCTGGTTTTTACTACTGAGGTATTCCAAAAGTCAGTTCATTGTTACCTGTGACATTAAGCAGCCTCATCTGGAGACATTTTGTCCTAGCTTTGGCCCAGATCAGAGGGAAGGGGAATGGCCAGACCATGTTATGTTATTCAATACCATTTTATGTCATTGCTGGGAATAGGGGAAAGGGACTTTCTCTCTTTGTAGAAGAAGGATGTTCCTTCCAGTTGGAGAAAGTGTGGTAGCTGAAACAGTCTGGTATTTTGTGTGTAAATAGTTTCTTTGTCTTAGGCCTTTTGTTATTAATATTGTTGCAGTTACTGTGTGCTTTCTTATCTCATTATTGTTCTTATCTCAGCCCGTGATCTTTGCCTTTTGTGCTTTCAGTTGGGGGTGTAGGGATAAGCAAGAGGAGTGGTTTTATTAAGGCTACTAAACTGGAGAATACCATTCCTAAACCGCAACACCATTGTAGTTAACCATGACAGCCATCAAATAAAACCACCTCTAGGCACTCTCAGTTCAACATTGCAATTTAAAAAAGCCCCTAGTCCACAGGAATGTGTAAACATTTGAGTGATTTCAAAGCAGAAACAAAAAAGTGATCCAAGGATCTGAAAAAATGGGCACTCCCTTTGAGCAAAAGACATGGGCAAGGCTCTTCCATCTCTTTGGAGACTCCAGACCTTGTCACAAGGAAATCTCATGTAACAGATGCAGTCCAAATGGAATCTTCCCGTTTGGAATCTGTCCACAAGACTGTGCACTGGGTTAATAATTTTTTCTAGGTATCTACCAATGGGAACACACCAATCCTTACTCAGAAATTTCTGTTGATATTAACTACAAAAGGCTTAGGCAAAAAGGAGGAAGGGAAAAAATTGCGAATACTGTCTCCTTACTACAGGGCAGGACATCATTGTCAGATATCTATCAGTGAAGATTTCCCTCAAATATTTTTCCAAAAGCTGAAGCTGTTTCATGTCTCTGCTTAGTTGAGATTTGGCCTGGCACTGTTCCTTGTTTACTGAAATTACATTTCACATGAATTTTTAAGATAACTGTCTAAAAACTCTGGAAAGACAGTTAAACCAGTTCAGCAATTCAATGTGAATGATACCTTCTCTTTAGGGCTTACTCCTTTATTGTGATATCATTGAATCAACATTTGTAAAAGAACAGCTGCCAAGCAGAAAAGTTGATGCCATGGATCATTTTCAGAAGTGTTTTGCAATTTTAAAATTATATCAGCCAAGAGTAGACAACAACAGTTTCAACACGTCAGAAAAATTGGAAATGGCAGAAGTCAAAGACTGGAAGGCAATCCGTGTGGATCTGGTCATCACCCCCTTTGAACAATACCCATATGCTCTGTTAGGATGGACAGGCTCCAGGGTAAGTAACCACAACAGTGTATGTTTTCTTAGCATTGCTAACATGTTTTTGTTGTTGCAGGACCATTCAGAGTTCATGGATTAAAAAAAAAATATTCCTGATGTCCACACATCACATTTCATGCTGTCATCCACCCCTGATCATGGGTTGGAGCTGATGAATGCATCACTAACATTTATGGATGTTTCTCTAGGGGAGTTAGTATCTATTTTCCTCCAAGCTTAGTGTTCAGGTTCATGAACTGGAGACCTAGATTTTTGGTCAGTTGTGTTGTCTTTTTACATCGTAATACTGTTAACAAGCAATTTAAATGGTTACTGAGTAGAGAGATGATTTGGAAAGTGTCACATAATTTTACAGGAAATTAAACATTTGAGACATAGATATTCTAAATTGAAACTTAATTTGTTTTGTAGGAAGTTGAAAACAATTTGACATCTTTCTTTTTGGATTACATCAAATGTTTTGCTTCAGTTGTATTTTAACTGACTCTTTAAAATTGTCAAAAACTGGAAAAAAATTTAAAATTAGACATTAATTTTGAACTAGAATAAAATATATTTTGATTTATGTTTTAATAAGTTGAGAAAACTTGAAATGATAGCTGCTTTCACAATTGCACAACTTAGTTAGCATAATATAAAATAGTGCACTATTTTAGAAACAAAGAATTCTACCGAATGCAAACTCAAAACTCACATGATTAATCTCGCTCCAGACAAAATTATTTTTTAATCTGTTCTACATGCTTGCCTTCTGATGTTCATTTTTCTAGGGAGTGATTACATGGTACAATGGATAGCTCCTGAGCCTGCTCTGAATGATCTTTTTGATGTGCTGGAAGCAGCACTGCTGCCTTGCCACTCTGTTCTACTCAGGTTAATTGAAAGCAGGATGGTTTAGACCAGGCAAAATGTCGAAATTGATGTGTTCTCCTGCTGAGCTTATGAGTTACTTCAGTCACTTTTTTGAGATAACAAAATGCATTTATTTGGACTTTGGATTAAGTTCTGCAGACTTTGGGGTCCTTTCTTATGCTGGAAGTGTTTGGAAACTTAAAAGCTCTTCTCTCAGCTTTGTAGATAGGTGTCTACACTAAAAACACACAGTGTGAGGCCCTTTGGATGGGTAGGCAATGACTTCATTTTTCTCTGCCTCACTGAGCTCCTGCTCCCTGTTGAGCTAATTCACCTGCAGACTGTGGGAGCCCATCATAGGTTTGCTTTCCTATACAGTGCCCAACTATTCTCAGAGTAACTGACTGAAATGATGGACAATTCCCTATCAAAACATTTCCTTTCAGATTATTAATTTTATCAGTCTACATTCTTTTAATAGAGGTAATTTTTACATGTTAGTTTATTATCCGGTTTGGTGTTAGAACTCTTATGCAAAGGATAGCAATTTTGGTTTGTGAAAATGGCTGATATTTGCTATGTCTTTGACAGCAATTTGGACGTGATTTACGGAGGTATGCTGCACACGAAAGGAAGATGATACTGGATAACCATGCATTATATGACAGGAGAAAGGTACTATTTTTTCCCAGAAACAAAGCTAATGTGTTTTTATTTCTGACTCTACATTTCAGCTTTATTTTTTATATTCAAATATATAGAATATTTTAGCTTGATTATCTGTTTGGTGGTAAAAGAGTTTCACCTTCACAAAGTTTAGTTTCACTGGAAAAGCCTGATTAAATCTGAACAAGTAAGTTTGGAATTTATTTTTTTTTACCAATTGTGAGGTAATTTCTGAATGTAACAAGAAACATACATTAGGATCTGTGGATTAGGATCTGTAGATCTTAGGATAGGATCTGTGCAGCCTTCACAAAACTGAGAACAACCCATCTGCAAGTATTTGAAAAAGGTTCTTTAATGTCCCATTTCAGAAGGAGAGGTAATTTGTGTGTCCCAGGCAAAATTTCAAATGGTATTGGGCTGATATTTCAAAGGAGGAGGGGGATATTGAGTCCTATGGACTCAGTTAGAAGTCTTGAGGAAGTTTTTGCAGGGTATGACACTAAGCAGAGATCAGGGATCATCCAGCTTTTAAAGCCCTGCATTCAGAAGTCTGTGTGGAATTCTGTTTAGTCAGGCTTGGCAGCCTGGGGAGTAATTGGTATAATTTCTGGTATAAGGCCTCCTGGCTGCAATTATACTGATCTGTGTATTTATCTGGCTTAATGTCTGTATTTGTATTAGGCCATTTAAATAATAAGCAAAAATCAATACTGAAGATGCTTATTGATGTCATTATAAGGTACCATGTCAAGATTTTGCATTAATTTTTCCTCTATATTCCTTATATGATGGAGACTGCTTTTAGCATCCCTACTTACAAGCAGTATTGTCTCATTGCTTCTTTCTAAGATGCAGCAGTGATCTAAGCCATCACTCCATTTCAGCTGTCTCCATATGTGCTTGTCAGGTCCAGATGCTACAGCATCCTCAGTTCACATGGCAACCTGAGGAAATTATCAGGCTAATTATCCATTTAGTCAGATATCCTGTCTCCAGCAATTGTCAATACTAGATGCTTTGGAAGAAAACATAAAATCAATAGTAGATGAATATGCTATCAAATGTCTAAGGGGGATGTTTCTTCACAAACTATGGGATGATGTCAGTGTTATTTCTACCTGTCTTTTATATTTTGAAAGCATTCAAAATATAAACTCTTTGCCTCAGCATAAGAGTGTTTTATCTGGCTGGTGTTTTATCTGCATGTTAATATGTGCTCTGTTCAATAGCTTTTTGGGTATAACAGAAAATGGCACTAGGGGAAACCAAAGAATTTGAGGAATGCCAGTGTTATTTTTTGTGTGCAGCAAAATTTGCCTGCTTGGTGTATGAGTATGTATCATTATATCTGTTGCTTTTACTCAGAGCCCTGAGGCATTTGGGGATGCAAGATGGACACTGTTCATTCATGAACAACAACATCCATCAGTATTATTTTCTCTTTATTATATTTAGGCTTTATAACTGACATTCAAAACTGACATTTAAATCCTTCTGCGGAAGAAAATGTGAGTTTCCATATGTATTTGACTGGATTAGCCAGGATGTTTCATAGATAAATGATGAGTTTATCTTCACAGTGTCTATGGGAAAAAACATGCTCTTGTCATCCCAAATTTTCAAGTAAAGAGTTGAGGCAGAGAAAGATTTAAGGTCTTAAACATCCATTGATTTCAAGGGCCTCTCATTTGCTATGTCTAACTTGAAATTTCTCCTGTTGACTATCTGCATTGGGAACCTGAAAAATACAATGAAATGTGTATACCCATGTCGTGGTTCCCAATTGCATCAGCTGTAACTGTGATTTAATCTCCAAACCTTCTACATGTCTGAGTCTCAACATACATTTCCTCAATTCGTCAAATGTACTGCCCAAAACTGAAGAAATGGACCTAGTGAGAGGGCTGAGAAGCAAAACTCAGAAAATGTTCCTTATTCCTTACGGTAAGGCAGGAGTTCTTGACAAAGGCAAAGTAAAAAACCCAACAAACGAAAACCCAAACTAAACCAAACCCAAAACACCCAGACCAAATCTTCAGGGAACATTTCAACTATCTTGACCACGAAGCCCTTAATCTACGATTTCCATATATCAAATGAAGTACATGAATGGGTCAGCTGTCCCTTTCTGGGAGTAATTTGCTTTCAAATGTCTATCTGTCATCGCCCCCCCCCCCCGCAAAACCTAAGTCTGCCATTTCCCATTTAATCCCAAACACAGCTAATTTACTTCCAAATTTTTTTTTTTTTTGCTGTAAACCACAGATGCACTGCAGATTTTAAACACAAGAAATGTTAATGTGTTGACACAGCAGAATACTGTTCTTGTTTCTGCTGCAGTCTCAGAAATAACTAAATTACATTAGCTAAATTTTTCCACCAAGAAAGAATCTTCTAAGCAGATATGCAATATGAAAAATTTCAGACCAGGCAGCACTGAAGTTATAATTTGCTTAACAGAGGTTCTTTTTTCAAGTAGTGTTATTTCAACAAGAAGCAGGGAGATGACTCCTTGGCAAGTATTGTAATATTTATAATCTAATGTGTTAAATTCAAACAAATTTTTAAATTATTTTTAATTTTACAATTTTGTTTTAAGTTATTCTCACAAATGACATTTTGAAAAAAAAAAACCTTCCATACTGCCACCCAGTGTACAATAAAATCAAAAACGTGCAGAATACATCTATGATGTCTGTCTGTGAAATTTGAGATGATGGCCCATAGTGGAAGTGCAGAAGTTTGCAGTAAATTGTGTGGCTGCCAAAACTGATTCATGTTGAGGGTCATCAGGTTAGCAAGCTTAAAATATGTGTAAAAATAATTAGCAATTTTACACAATGGAACATATGCCCAAATTGTAAAATGTTTAGGGCTGGTTTGTTGGTTATTTTTTACATTAAATTATGATGAGTAGAGAATCTACTTTATTGTAATTCCAGTGCTTTTCTTCTAAAATTATTGGACTAGGAGGAAACACTAAAAACGTGGGTATTTTATCTGTACCATCTCATAAAATTGGATTGGAACATGAACATTTGGATTTCGTATCTCTTTGTGGCAGGAAGTCTTCCTTTCTCAAAACTAAAAACAATCAGGAAGCAAATATCCCTTGTGCAAGCTACTCAAGATCCCACAACACAACCTTAATTGAGGTTAATTAGGCACCATATGTAAAAACTGAATCACATCTTTTCCATATTTCTCTCCTTATTTGCTGAAGAGAGGTTATGTTATGTTGCTGGCTTTGTCCAGACAGACAAACCTTCACGCACAACTCTAACAGTCGCTGGGGTACTGAATGGGGTGGAATTCGGGAGCTGGGCCAAATCCTTTCTGCTTCATTCTTTTTCTTTTATTAGTCTTTTATTAGTCTGTGTAAAGGAATAGGAAGATCAGGAAGAGTCAAACTAATTCTTGATCCTGTTGAAGACCAAGTCCTTTCCTTAAAAACGCTTGCCTGTCATCATTTAAAATTTTGCAAGTCATTATAAGAAGTTAATAAACCGTGCTATAGCAAATATTATTTGCTCTTATTTAATTTTTATTCGGTGGAATGTAACAGTGCTTGTAAGAGAATGTCATTCATTACAAAAGAAAACAATTTCCTAATTTGCTCTACATTTCAATATATAATTCAGTATACTTTATTCTATATTAGTATTTAGCAGCCCTTTGGCACAGATGCTTGCACTGTGGCCCACTGCTTGAAACGTGACGCATGTCAGACAATCCCAGATTCCAGTGTTCAAAGGGTTGCATCAGCAGAGAGTCCTGGTTACTTTAATGTATTTCCAAAGGGATTCTGACAGGAACAGGGAGCATTAACGCAGCAGTTAGGAATCAATTACATAGCTTTGCAGATGGGAACAAAAGGAAGAGAAATTTTCTCCAGGGACTCGTTACAAAGTTACACTGTGAAATTATTCCTCAGCTTTGATTTATATTTTTCTTTCTAGTGTGAATATTTTTCATATATTTGTTGGTTTTGGAAGACAGTGTGCAATTATCAAACTAATGATTTTTTCAGTTCTGTAATAAGAAGGGAATTTTGTAGATCTTACTTTCATGGGAAAATTATGACAAAAAACTGAAAATTTGCTACCAATTATCTGTCAGCCTCTTTTACATAAAAAGATGAGTGTATGTCCAAATCTGTGTGCCTGTAGTACCGTGTACTAAAGGTATGGAGATCAGCACTTCTATATGCCAGCCTGAGGTATGCTGTTCCTATGATTTGCACCAGCTGGAGGTCAAATCTAACTACGATCCCCACTCAGAGAGATTGAGTTAATTGATCAGTCATGAGGAAGAAAGAGAAATTGTGTGTTCCTCATGTCTTATGGTATTATTGTTGCTGCAAATGGCATGACATTTTTATGAATGGGCAAATAAAATTCTCGTTGTAACACTTTCCTGATTCATGAATGAACAATATGCTCTCTGAGAAAAATAGAAATGATTTTGAAAAAAAAAAAATAAACCCACAATATTTTCTGTGTGAAGCATAAGGCAGGTCAAATGAACAGTAGGCTTTTCCTTAGAAAAATTAAGGTCTTTTGTCTGTACACCATGACATCAGTGGTTGTTTGGACACTCCTCTGGGTTGGATTAGGAAGCAATTATCCCTTAACCACAATAAAGAATTTTTGGTTACAACGTGCATTTTTGTCTGGATTAATGATGTACTAGGGCAGTTGTTGGCAGCTTTTTACCTTGGGTGAAATGAAGAGAGATCTGGTGGATCTAACTAAAGAAGATACAGCTTAAGGCCCATTTTGTTTTGAAATATCTGTCTTTAAGATGAGTAACTATCATCTGTTTACAGGAAAACGCAAGAAATGCGTTATTTACTTTCACTTAATGTTTTATTGTCTTTCAAGTGATTTTTAAAGTAGCTGGCAAACCACAGGATTTCTATTCTTAAAGGAGCTGTCCTTGGGGTACGAATGCCCTTTTATCATATCAGCAACCCGGAATAAGATTCAGGAACTACAAAGGTTGTTGGGGCTTTACCAACTCTGGTGCTGTTGGCTAGAGTAGAATATCTTTGTCATGCAGAATGGCCCTGTGGAGAGTATCTGGAGCTGAACTTTCTGTTGCAGGATCCTAGCCCTGGCTGCTAGAATGACAAGATTGCAGCCAGCCAAAGGATCATGTAGGTCAGATGTGTGACATCAGACAGCACAGTCAAACAACTTCCAGGCTGTAACATTCTCTGTTCTCTGAATGTTTTCTGATCCCTCTTTTAATCCAAATTTGTCTTGTGAAAAGGCGGTACAAGAGGGAATTTTAATATTTGGCATGAAGTGATGATTGTGTGAGCTTAAGAGAGTCTACACATTGTTGTAATACAGGCTGAGGAAGGAGGATGGTTCAGAGGTTTGACTTTTAGCTTGCAACTTGTGTCACTCTGTAGCCATATTTTCTCTACAGTTTTAAGCAGGTCATTTAGCCTTCCTTGGTCTAGAAGCAAAAGCTGTTTCAGTTTAATGAAGGATTTTGATCACCCAATATTTTGTAGTTCACTATAACCAAGAGAAAGAACAAAGGTTTAAAGGAGAATTTAGATTATTCAAAATCTGCTTGTTCCGTTCGAGGGAAAGTCAAAATGTTGACACTTTCTGCTAAAGGGATTTCTTTCTGAATCTCAGCTTTGGAAACAATCCACAGATTAGACTGTTCCAAACCCCAAAGCTCAGACAGCTCTTGGGGCTGCAAGCTCTGAGGCACTTGCTTGGCTGGCTGCTCCAGGCTCATGGAGCCAATGCGCTCCGGAGACCCTGGCTCTGAAGTACTTAAAATGACTTATTTGGACTCAGGCTCCCACTAGCCTGTCAGGCAAGTTTTTGGAAAGATGTGCAAGCTGTCAGCAGCTCAAATATGCTTACATTTTTTAAAGCGCCTGGTACACTAGATTCTATTGGATTATGCTTTTTTTCATGGCAATGTTTTGATAATGACATCATTTTTATGGACCACCCAGGTTTAAGTGAGTAGGAAAATTTCTAACTAACTAAACAAACTAAAATTCTGATTAGATCAGTTCAAAAGGCATTGTGATATTATTTTTGTGTGGCTATACATGTGTTAGGTAGAAATACTGTTCCCTACAACTGTCTCTTCTCTGGGAATCCTGGGAAGTTGTATTCTAGTGATTCTCAGCCAGCCAAATCCAAAGATCATTTTTCTCGGTACAGCTTGCTGTGAGGATATCCCAAACTTAACTACGGAAGATGCTTCTGAAAGATCTACTCTTCTGTGCAAAACCCAGCCCTACCACTTATACTGTGGATAAATATGACTTTTTAAAATGCAGGATTTATCAACCTTTTTCACTATTGCTTCCTAACTAAACTTCCTTATCTAAATTAATTAAAAATTAGCACCATTTACAAATACTTCAGAATCCATAGGAAAATAAATACGTTTTTGTTTGTTTTCACATTTTGGTAACTGTTTGGAAACTATTCCTTGGTGTTACAGTAAAGAAGGAGGTTTAAAACTTCCTCACTGTATGTCACAGAGTTTCAGCTGCAGTGGGTTTCCCTATTGCTCTTTCCTTTCATTCTGACTATATTTACTTTTCTTGATGCCCTTTGCTGTTCAGCCGTTACTCAGAAGCAGCTCTCCATTAAACAGGAACTAACTTCAACAGTTCCATGCTAGAAATTCTGAGTGATGTACGTCCTCAGATTGTTGTCTTTTGGGCATGGAAGTGAGTATGAGAGAGTTGAGCTGAATGAGCAGTGGGGTGGGCTGGGCTGGATGCCTTAAACTGCTGCAGGTACATTTCTCTATTCCTGTTTCATGTCTGGAGATTTCTAAGGATGGCATCTGGAACAGCTACTGGCTGGATTGTGGCTGTGTAGAAAGTGTCACTCTTCTGCACACCATGAACCAATGGAGATCCTCAAACCAGGTGTGAGACTGGAGGATTGAATTCGTCTTTGTAAATTCTAATTCTTAACATATATGAGCCTGTATATTTTCACAATATTCCAGAAAAATCCCTTTGAAGTCCAATTATTACTTTATGCAGTTCATGGCAGCAAAATGAAGTGATATAAATAATTAGCATTGCTTTTTTTTTTTTTTTTTTTTTTTTTTTTTTTTTTTTTGTGAAAGAATAGATGGAGTTCTTAGGGTATAATAGATTAATTGAATTATTAGCATATGAATGTTCTTGCACTGGCATTGTAGGTTGATGTTTTTTGTAAGAGAAGGATCATGAGCTCAGTGTTATTTTGAAGAGTCACTGGAGGAGAAAGCAATTATTAATTTTATGTCGTATGCAAATTTAAGATGGGAAATAGGTCCCTTAATGTTTTCCATTAGTGAAATATTGGAAAAAATATGACACTATACAGATGACTGATTGATGATTGATGACAATTTTGCATTTAAAAAACCTGGTATGAATTTGAATAGCATGAAATGTTATTTTATTGTTGAATAACAAGAGAGGTGGTTTATATAACTGTTCAGAATAACACACTCACAAGAAGCTCTGAAAACTTCATAACAGGACCCAGCTTTGCAAGCCATTAAGTGCTGTGCAGTTACACTGAATATAGTAAGATTGTGTGATTCCA
Source organism: Dasyornis broadbenti (assembly GCA_013397935.1). Taxonomy (NCBI): domain Eukaryota; kingdom Metazoa; phylum Chordata; class Aves; order Passeriformes; family Dasyornithidae; genus Dasyornis; species Dasyornis broadbenti. The sequence goes on from VZRN01001324.1 coordinate 3,366,753, forward strand.
GTTTTTTTAAGAGAAAATTTACTTTTTCTTGGAAAGCCATAATAAGCATGAAAGGGGAAATTTATCCTGTAATTTCTTTTACACTGTGAAGCTCATGTGCGTTCAATTGTCACCATCAGTATTGCACAGTCTTTTACCTCTTGCCTGCAGAATGAATTCCTATGAAGGAAAAACCTCACTGACTTGAGGCGGGGCTTGTCCTGTCAGCCTTTGCATGTATCTGTAAAGCCAAATGAAGGTGTGATTACAGCTCCAGTAAATGACTATTTTATAACTGTAATGCTCTGATAAGCTGGCTTCAGAGTGTCTGAGTTCTGGTCATCTTTTGCCCGAGTAGCTGCTTCACAGACAACCTCAGTGTTTGCAGCAGACAGCCCATCCAGCCATGCCTGGCGACATCCTTGAGCTCCTAGCCTCCCTCATGATACTCAAATTTTCCTCTGGCTGAGTCTGCCTCTGTGTTGTGACTTTTATTTTGAAACATGGCTTATCTGGCAGTGACCATGTTGATGCAAAAAGTCATGTTCATATGTTCCTGTGGTGGCTTGGCCTAGAGGACAGAACCAGTCCTGAGGAAGGCAGAGTGATTGTAGGTGGCTGGGTGGTTACCTGCACTTGCCAGAACTTTGTAAATATGTCTCCTAATAAAAAGCCAGTTTTGTTTTTCTTGCAGATATTCTTTTCTTTCACTACCCAATACATTACTTCTCAAAAACCTGTATCACCAGGAAGACCTGTCTGTGCTTTTATAACCTCATTTGTTTACATAAAGTTGTGTCATATTCACATGTGTTTAACTGTGTATTCAGTAGTTACTGTCTCTAAGTCAGTTTTTTGGTGTCATCTGAGAACATTTATTCCACACTACCATTCATTGAAAAAAGAAGCTTGCAGAAGTTTACTTGCACAGTTAAAGAGACATTTTTTTGGTTCTGCAAAAACTGGATGTTATAGTCTTATTTTGGCAGATGCTGCTCTAAAATTATAAAGTTATAATGGTGATATAATCAGCCTTGAGAACATCTTGATGAATTAAACATGCTGCAGCTGCAAAGTTTGTTTTAGACATCTGCAACAATGACTGGATTAAAGCTACAGTAAACATAAAGATCCAAAGTTTGTAATATTGATTTCTAATGTGGTCTTTACAACTCCCTGAAAGGAAGTTGTATCCAGGTGGGGCTTGGCCTCCTCTCCCAGGCAATAGCAACAGGACAAGAGGACACAGTCTTAAACTGTGTCAGAGGAGGGTTAAGTTGGACATTTCTTCACAAAGAAGAATTTCTTCACCAAAAGGGTGATTAGACATTGGAATGAGCTGCACAAGGAGGTGGTGGAGTCATCGTCCCAGGAGGTGTTTAAAGAAAGACTGGATGTCACACTCAGTGCCAGAGTCCGTTTGACAGGGTGTTGTTGGGTCATAGGTTGGATTTGATGATCTCAGACATCTTTTCCAACCTAATCAATTTTGTGATTCTGCAGTTACTACAATTAAACACTGAGTCATTGTAAATAGATGCACATACTTTCGTTTATGTTTCAATTCTTCTCACTCTCAGGAAAATGGAAATTTCATATGTGATTTGGGTGATTTTTTCTTTTTGCACCTGGTCTATTTTTAAAAATTACGCATTGAAATAATTGACTTTTCTTACCTCTTGGTAAATTAAAAAATTATTATGCATTTTCTTACAAAGTATTCTTCTCCTCAGTGTTCTCTTAGCATTTTAAATGTTTCACGTACAGCATATGATTGGTCATTTTTAAAAAGTTTGCATGTATTTCATATATATATTTAGCTAAACCTAATTTCTTTGCAATAGCAAGCTGTACATCTAACACAAAGATAGAAGTACCTAATTGTCATATCCTTTGCTTGGAGTGTTTTTTGAGCAGTTAAGTGAAACCTGTATTGCTACTGAAAAGAGATCTCTCAAAATGTGTAAGTAGGTGCAGATCTTGAATATTTTGACTATACCTTTTTACTAATTTTAATTTCTAGGGCAGTACAGAACCCATAATTTTAAATTTTTTAAATTCAGTTATTCAGTGGGTATGCTGGGATAAATTATTGAATGTGGGGTAGGTTAAGAAAATACAAGACTCATCTTGTATTTTCTGTCAAAAGGAAAAAGAAATTAATTTAAGAAGAAGCTAGAGAGAGAGGAAGCTGGGAAAGTAAGCAGCTGAGGATCAGTGAGTAAAATGGCGTTGGAAGTGGGAGTCAGAAGAGGATGGTGGATATACAGATTTGATAAGGAAGTGCAGAGTGGCTGGGAAGAGCAATGGGGAATGGAGAGGCTCTATTTAATTAGCAGCTCCATTGTGGAAAGGAATCTGAGCTGGTTGAAGAGACAACTGAAAAGGGGCACGAAAATAGAATGACAGGGAAGAGATATGAGTGGAAGTTTGATGGACTGAAAAATAAATTAAATTCATCAGGCTAATGCTCTAAGCTGGCAACAAGAAATGGGTAAATGTTTAGTTGCCCCAAATAACTGAGTAAACCATGCATATCTCACTTAACTCTGGATATGGAATGAGTGGAGCCTAGAGTTACATTAGAAATCTGAGGGCAGAGATCAACAGCTTAGCATAGGGGAGTAGCAAAGAGAGTGAGCTAGAACAGATACAGATTATAAAAGCTCAATTTCCTAAGACTGATTGATCCCATATTGGCCTGCATCTCATGATTGTGTCAGTGCTGTCAGCAAGTATTTGTTAGCCCTGTAGCACCATATATTTCCTGCCTAATGAACAAAGCCTAAGCATCTTACAGGATTTGAAGTAAGCAGTATTTCTTTGAAGAAATGAAGTCTCTATACAGCTACATAGGAATATTGAATTAAGGTTAAAATTCAATCAACCACATTCTGGGATTTCTTAAATTGCAGGTCTTTGATTTTGCAATCCCAATAAAGTTCTTCAGAAGTGGTTTGTTTATAATAATCCCATGTGAATTACAACTGAGTTTCATAAAATACAGGATTCTGCATTTTTCTCATTTCATTTACTCTCTTACAAAGCTTTATAAGGCAAAATACAAAAAAACAAACTTAACAGTACTTGACAAAGCTACTGTAAATAGCAGAGACTTAAAGTGAAACATGAGTATAGCTGAAGTGAAAAAGGAAATAATCCCTAAGAATATTTTTAAGGACATTGTGCTAGTACAGATATTGTCAGAGAACTGCAGGGGACAAGAAGTTTTTGATCTGTTTTTGTTTACAACAGTATGCTACTTAACATGTTAAAGTTTTTGCCTGGTTTGTCAGATAGGAAGTTCCAAGTTTCCTTTCACTTTGTGTGCCCCAAACTGAAAACATTTTAGCCTGGATGGGAATGTATTATACTGTTTATTTACTGTGGAATGTTTTTAATTTTTAAAATTGTAATGGGAGATTGGATGCATAACAATGTAGTGTTTTGCAGCAAAGTAACCGCAGATGTGTCATTTTAAACAGAGAGTAGTTCCATTTTATGTACAACATGGTCTTGTTTACAAACTAAATTTTAGCAAGTTTGTTAAGTCAACAGATAAAGTTTTTTAATATTTTATTTTTCAAATGTCAGTGTTTCAGCACTGGACTTTTTCTTTCTCCTTCATCAGAACTACTCGGAGTAAGTAGATTGCACATAGAAAACATGAAGATATTTTGTTACACCATGTTAAGAAATAGTTGGATAAGTGCCTAGAATATTCTAATATTAGCCTGATTATTCTATTTTACTTGATTAATTTACTTTTTGCTGTTCAGAATTTAATATCAATAAACCTGTAACTAGAGTTAGAGATGAGTTTAAGAGAAACATTCCAGTCTGGTATTTCTGATTAAAAGCACAGGACATGTACAGCAGTAAAATGAAATGAGAATTTATGATTATTGCTTCTGTTACCTTCAAAAATTATTCATGCCCAGAATTATTAGAATAAATTCCACTGCATTATTTTGCATCAGTACCATTACACATGATTTTGCCTGAGGGTATCAAGTCAATGGGTAATGCTTGCAATACTGCTTTTTCAATCATGGTTTGTTATAATGGCAATTCAAAGAGTAATTTTTTTCTCTCTGATTTATTTCTCATGCTATTTGTAGCTGGATTAGGAACAGATTACTTTTTCTTTTAAGGGAGTCTTGCTGATGTAACTATGATTATGGAAAATAGCATTAAACATGAAAATTACATATGGAGCTAATATATTGTCAGAGAAACGTCAGGTTATTGCTACTGAAAACAGTTATGATACTTTCAAATGGAAAATGCACAGTGTCTGCACAGTGTTGTGGGATATTATTATTGAATTTGTTGACACACTTCACATTTCTAGCACAATTAGTACTTCAGCATTTATGTTCTATAATTATAATAAAATTGTTTGTGCTATTGATAGTCTCATTCATAAACATAGCTTAAATATTTTTAAAATGTCTAATTACAAGCAAAGCAAAAATCACCAATACCCAGTCTTAAATGCAAACCTTTGCTAAAAACCAAATGAAAATACTGGGAAAAGCAAAGAAGGAAAAACACTTGGAAGTTGTTAGTCATATTGTTTAGACAAGTACTAGAAGACGTATGCTCAGACATTGTAACTATCCACAAAATATAAAAAATGTGTGTTGGCCATAATGAAGCTAAGTACTGATGGATAATTACTACACAGCTCCTTAGGGCTTGACTCTGTAATGTCTTTTTCATCAAGCAAGGTCTCATGCTGAGAATGTTGTCAGAGTGAGTACTGGTGGAATGAGCTGCTGTCCCTCTCAGGCTGGATATGCATTAATATCAGGACCATGAAAAAGTTTCATTTTTTCCATGGTCCTTTCTGTCAGTGTTCATGCTATGTGAGAAAATCATTGAAACAATTATTTGAAAGCTCTTACATAATGACAGGATTGCATGCATTTTTATGTGGAAATCACTTTATTTAGCCTTTTTTTTCTTCCTCTGTTTCCTCCCCACTCTCTCCATAAAATCATTTTGCTTGCTGTAGAAGTTACTGAATACAGTGATTCTCGTTAGCACTGTGTCTACCCTGATGAGTCAGCTGGAGATTTCAGGGAAGTAGTCACTATTTTACAGATCAGTGTTATGTTGTATTCCCATACTTTCACTGTCGATTGAAGGCACTCAACCTCCTATCACTCAGTGCACTGCAGGTATTTATGGATCTTCCACAGCACTTTCTGTACAGTTGCTTTACAAAATTCTGGGTCTGTAACTTGTGCAAAATTGGAGAGCTATTTGCTATGCTGAAACTCAGAGCAAATTTATGTTTTCCACCAAAGATGTACAACATTCATTCTTGTGAAGTTATCAGTAGCATAGAGGAGGAAAATTGCTGGCTTCCTAGTCAGTGTTTGCAAAGTCTCCTTTCACCTGCCATTGTAAGGCAATAGAGAGGGAATGGAGCTGGTTGTGATGCTGAAGGTGAGGCTGCCTGGCACCACAGGACAGACCTGAATGACAGATGGAAATCCTTGTGCATGGGCAGCACCCAGTTAAGGATAGATCGAGAAGATGCACATTCATCTGTTGAAAAGAAATGGAATGATAGTCCCTGTGGCATAACATTGATATCACCAAATTCTGAAACTGATGTCGATAATTTTTAGGTGTTGATGGCAGCTCTGGATTCCTCTTAGTAATTTTAATAAAAATCTCCATTACCATATGTATTCCTTTCTGACAAATAGCATGCAAAACACAGCCCACTCTGCTGCTTGGGGTGATGCTCAGTGACTGAAGTTCCACATGATAAAAATAGAAAATGGAATGGAGCTAGGTATTTAGGGAAGATTTTAAAGAAGTATGCTTGGGAGAGGCTAACTTTCACTCACATATCTTGTATTATTGTAAATCATACTAACCAAGTAATGATGCTTGTTTTTAGGTTAGTAAACTCAAATATAGACAAAACCACATATAATTATGTCAGCAAAATGCTTATTTTCCTTGAAATCAGTTCCTAGCTATTGTTATGAAGAGTTACGCATTTTCTCATAGGTTTCCTCAGACCTTGTGGCTTATACCTTTTAAAGCTACTAGCTGCACCAGTTAATCTGCAAATAAATCACTACAGAAAGTGATTGCTTTTGATAACGAGGAAGGTGGGAATATCTTTTTGCAAATAAACAACTTTTGAATAGGAAGTAATTGAAACACTCAAAGTTTGCAATATCCTTCCTCTCCCTCTCTTGCTGCTGCTGTTTTTGCTGAGTTGCTTTCCAGACACTGCCCACATCTTCCTCTCAGAAACCCACTAACCTACATAACCATTCAGCTAAAACAAAACCAGGTTTTATTCAATCTGCTGCAAGTCTTAACTAAGACTGAAATAAATTTATCTAGATTATTGCTCTGTTCTAGGTGCCCTTGCTTGCTTTTTCACTGGCTGGTTGTTGCCACATAAATTTATGTGGTTCTGTAAATTTTGGCTCGAGTAAAATGTTCTGAGTCATTACATTAGATATTTTAGTCTGAGTTCACATCTACCTGAAAAAAAAAAATCAATTTAGAAATGTCTCAACTCAAATTCCACTGAAATTTTCTCTTCACTACTTTCTTCAGTTTTATCTCCCTGTCTTGTTATATGTGTTGGACTCATTCTCCATATGAAAGCACTGAACTGCAGAAGCTCATCAGCATGTTCAGTATGGTAAGAACATAGCATAGGAGGCACCGTTAGGAGGTCATATCAAGTCAATTATTCAATAATTCCTCCATCCTGCTTTGGCTTTAGCCCTTTTTTAGCCTGTTATTGATGTCCTCCATTCTGTCCTTCTCTCCTGCTTTACTTTTTACTTATTTGTAGAAAATGTTACTAGTATGTTCATATTTATGATTCCAGGATAAACCTAATTGAATTTGATGGGGATCAAGGATATCTACAACTCAAAGTGTTTATTTTGGAACTTGCAATAACTTAATTGCCAATAAATAGGATGTCCAATTAGTTGTGCCATGGAGTGAATTTGGATAATTTTTCATCAGTCAGTCTGTTTAATCTGATTACCTCTCTTCTGATTGACCTTTCTGGAAGATGATGTAAGTGTGTAGCTGAAACAAACATATGCTCTGCCTGTCTGTCTTGCCTTCTCTTGGGCTTTCCCAACTCAGTGGCTTTGACAGTGGTCCTTGCACTTGTCACTTTCAAGGATTCTTGGATATCTGCACTCAGCAAATTCAATGGTTGGCTTTGGAACTCAAGTTTTTGTTTAAAAACTATGCTTTGCGTGCTAGAGGATGACTATTTTATGACCTCTGTGTTTTCAAGGTTACTTTCTATTGTGAACAAATGGAGATACTCTGCCTCGTGAGGCAGCTCAGGCTTCCCAGTGGAAAACAGCAGTAAACTTGTATGAGTTCATAAGGCTTGTTTGCTAAGGTTCACCAGAAATCCATGCAGCTCACTGTAGTCAAATGGAAAAGCCTCTGGGATGTCTTTAATTTTGCACTGAAACCTCCCTTTTCTTTTCACTGGATTTGTGTACTGTCAGTCACAGTAACTCTTTTTAACTCTTAAAAATAGGAAGCAACTGAAATTGCATAGGTATAAAGCACTAGGGTGGGTGCCTCCACATTTTTAGCATTGCAAAATTTGAACAGTTGATAGAATAATGTATTTTTTGCTTTCTGGTCTTCCTTTCCTTTCCTTTCCTTTCCTTTCCTTTCCGGCAGGTCTCATTTCTGGTTTTTAAAAACTTTTGCACTGCAAGACCCAAAATTTTCTTGCAATTCTGATCATACAATAAATGAAAATGTTACTAGTTCAAGCTTACAAATATATTTTTATTTCTTTACTCCTCAGTATTTTGTGGATTAGAAGAAGTTGCTGGAGGCTATTGTCACATATTACATTTAATATTCATATACCGAGAAACAATTTAATGTACTACAGCTACTTGTTTAAAAATGTTTTAACAATGGTTTCTCTAGCATTCATAGAAATTCTCCCATAAAAGTGTTGGTTGTTTGCACCTATTCTAACTTGTTGGTTTTGTTTCTGTATATGGTTATTTCTAACATTTTCACAGATGAGAATTAACTTAATGCTCTACCCACTTATTGTCAGAACCTTGCACTGAACTCAATAAAATAGGACCATTGAGTACAGAAGATAGCTGCAGTCAATCTAAGAATTGCAGGAAATGTTAAAACGAAAAGACTTCAGTACACTGTTTTGTGGATATGTGATTGTACAGATTTTTTTGATGCAATGCTCAGACTATCTCACAAGCTGAATATTTTCAGCTTGGTATACAGGAGTTTAGGTCAAAATAATCCGAAAGTCACAAAATAATGAAATGTTTACCCACATTGTCAGATATACATTATAAAAGGCTGATTTAGTAAACACAGCTTCTTCCAAAAGCTTCTGCAGTGCTGGTGTGACCGGTGTGCTGTGGTGGTGCACCAACACTTGTGCTGTGGAGAACTGGCCCGGGGCAGAGAACAGGTGGGGTAACACTCAGGTCAGGTAAACACACAGGAACATTCCCACTGGCAATCATTTGGAAGATATGATGGATTACTTATGTTTCTACCTTCACAATTCTTTCTGTAAGCCCCTTTTATTAATTTAACTAACAGCTACTTATATTTTTTCAAGGATACAAATGCTATTTTAGCAAATGGAATCGGAGAAAAAGGGAGTGTGAGCAATTTAATAACTTTGTACTTTTAGTCTGATAAGCAATTGAGGTTTATTCTGTCAGTTGTGGGTCTGATGTTATGGTGCACTGCTTCATTGAATACCATGTCCTTTCATATCTAAAGAAGCTATTGCAAGGAATGTAAGCAGCATCACTTTTTCATTTGTCCCAATTATCTTTAATGAAAAATCTTCAATTGACTTGGCGTAAGTGCTGACTTGTGAAGATGTCACTAAAGTGACAAATACATGTGTAAGAAATTTAAGGTACATTGTGGTATCTTTTCCCACAGCTGATTAAGCAAGTCCTGTTGCTATCATCATTCATCTACAACTGACTTTACTCATAAAACTTGTTTTTAGAATGGACTCTGTCCAAGCATAATAAACAATTAAGTTCCAAGTTTGCAAATGACAGTCTGTCCTTTTCTGTTGTTCATTTGTCATTGTCTTGCTTATGACCGGTGTAATAATTTGAGATGTAAAGTGGTAGGGGTTTAGACTGCTTGGTATTTATCATTCAGTGTACTGGTAGAACTACAAAGTTAGGTGTGATCATATTGTCATTATAGCTTCATTTTAATAATTTTAAAAAGAAAAGGAAATATTAAGGTAATTAAACTGATGTGAAAGTGTGTCACATGTGAAACAATGTGAAAATCAGTGAGAGAAGAAAAAAATTAAATTTAAAATCCCTAAACACCTTGTGTAAGATTTTGCCATTTTAAAGCATGCAACATAATCCTGGACACAAAGAAAAGGTTAGAATAAATGTGTATATTAACGACATTCCAGGTACTTTTCTAGAAGCAAAGTTGTATCAAAGAGTATTTTGTAAATTACTAACAAGATACTGTTGGCAATAATCTCCATGCCCTTCCTCCCTTCCCAAGTTATTTAATTAATAGGAATAGAAAGAGTCCAGATAGACCTTGATGATTTTGGTCCTTCAGGGTCTTTTTCAAAAGGAAGGGATCTGCCTCGTACACAATGTCATAGTTTTCAAAAGGATAATGAAATCTGCTAGAGTATGACTGCATTCTTTCTGAATTACAGCTGAAAAGAGTAGGAAAAATGGAGTATGGAAGGAAATTACTTGGTCTTTAAGGGCACAATTTGGCTATGACTTATTCAAGAGCAAATGTTCAAATAGTTTATAAAGCAGAGTTGTACCAGTAATCAATTAGGAAACTTCACACTTAATTCTTGTTCTTCAGCTAATACCAAGGATTAGAAGGATTTAAAGAAAGAAATTAATCAAATTTCCACCACGTGTCCCATCTTCAGAACAATAGATTTGAGATGTACATACAAACCTGCAGTATTTCGCTCTGCAGCAGGTTCTGCTGGTTCAGAACCATCAAATCCCATTTCATCAATGATAATATGTGATACTGACTTTTATTTTTGGGTACTTGTATTCAAACTAATTTTCCAAGTTCATCTTGAGATGGGGTAAATAGTAATGAAATGTTATGGTGACAGGCTGAGGGTTATTCAGAGTATAACTCAAGCATGATAGATTATTTTATTTGGTTTTGGGCAACACACTGTTATTGTCAAGCAATGTGGTAATAAACAGTAGGATATCGGTCTACTTGAAATACAATTAAATGTGTGCTTTTCAAGAAGGCTGTGCTGTTGGCCAATGCTGATTTGGATAACTAAAACTAGAATTCTGCTTTATTAACTAATGGTTTTGTTTTGCTGTATTCATCATATTAAAATGTATATGAAACCAAGTGACAGTAGAAGTGTAACATACATGAACTTTGGCCCTGATAGTTACGATATCCTAAAGCAGTGCTAGCTCTGTGCCTTCACTCTCTGCTTCCCTTTCATCAAAAGTATTATTGATCATTACAGCCAAAATGAAAAATAAGAGGTAGCAATTCATATAAGAAAACATTTGGATGGCAGTTTTTCTACATTAGGTGTAGTTAATGGTCATGTTTGCAACCACAAATCTAATGTTTACATCTATTAAAATGACAGAATTGATTAAATGGGTTAAGAGAAGAGTGATACCAGAAATGCCAGAGCTTTTTTTTTTTTTTTTTTTGTAAATTTTTTTTATTTTGATGGGGCATGTTATAGATCTGCAGAATATTAGTAAGAAGATGAAATAAAATCACAACTAGGCAAGCAGTTTATTACTTCGCTTGAGCAAAAAGAAAAAAGCGAGAAAGAACAGTAGTGAATGCAATAATGAAATTTGCATCACTGTATAAGCTCTGCATAGATTGACATAGAAGGAAAATCATAGGTTATGATTAACAATAACACTTACATGGCTAAGGCAGTTGGCAGATATCAGCTAGAGATTCATTTGGAAACATTGCTTGTAGCTACTGAGAATGGTATTCAGCATCAGATACTTTGTATTAGAAATTTTCCCTGTCAAGCAAATGAAATGAGTTTAGCTTGCAGGAAAACATAAAGTGACAGAACAAAAGAAATGGAATGCAATTTGAGGTCCCAGAGATATGAAGAGCTTCTATTAAAGAATGTCTGTAACATCTGTCTACAAGTGTAAGATTTTTTTTCTTGTTTTACTTTTATTCTTTTTTTTTTTTTTGCAGTATTGTAGGTATATCGATTGTCCTCTTTTTCTTAGTAATAGTAAAAGAAAAACAAAAAAACAAAAAAAAACGCACCAAAAACCAAAGAACAAAAAAACCCCTGAAATCCTGTCATCTCCGGAGATACTTGAGGAACAAAATATCCCCAGTATTGTTATCCGATGGGCAGCTGTCAATATCTTCTTTCCTTTTATTCTGTTCAATTTTTATTTTCTACCATTTTTTTTCTTCTCCTGTCTATGTGAAAAACATAGTATTTCCCCTGTCCAGTGTTATTTGTAGGTTCCTTTTATTCCAGAATCTGACATTTGAACTTCCTAGGAAAAAAGGAATATTATTTGTCTATGCTTTTAAGCAATCTTTGCTATTGCAGAGACAACTTTGATCAGTCAGTTCTTAGTTGTGAATCTCTGGTTCCACCATACCATGGGTCTACTCTGATCTAATCATGGACTCCTCTCCCTGACCTGTTTCCATGGGTCCTCCTGGAGTTATTGCTTGGCAGCTGAGAGAGCAGAGGTGCTGGCACACTTGTTCCTAAATATTGTGATAGTCAGAGATTCTCCTGGCTCAAAGGAATTTATCAGTGGGTTCTCTAGACGGCATCTCCTCTTTCACAGTACAGAGTAAATCTAGAAACTCAACCCTGAAGTTTTCAAAACACTGGAGTTTGATTGTTCAGAGCTGAACACTGATTTAGACTTCAAATGGTTCAGGAATTGCTGAAATATTAACTATTCTGTTTCAATAGAAACGAGTTATTTCTTGCTTCTTGCTCCCAAACTCCTCTAAATTGTGAGGTTTCACAGTTTTAATATTCAGCTACCTTAGCAGCTTTTTAAATTATTATTGTACCTTGGCGATGAAAGGAATGCATAAAGCTATGTACTTTATTATATCAGGCATCATAGGGGAGGCAGGCTTGTGAGTGTTCCTCTGTAAAAATACTCTCCTGTTTTACCAAAAGTGCAGGTATGAAAAAACAAAACTTCATTTTACTGTAAAACATTCAGCAAGAGTTTGTGTAAAGAAAAAAAAAACAGCCTGCCTTTTAATTGATGCTTTTAATGCTTGGCTATACATAATTAGTGTCACCATCAAATCAGCTTGAATGCACTTATGGAGAACATTACCATAGTAATTTAAAAACATTTATGATTTTATGAAGAATGTCAAGCTATCAATCCTCATGGATGGTAAATGTAAGTTGGACTTGAGATGCATATGATCTTGAAACAGTAAACCAAAACAAAGTTGTAAACTAGTCATTAGAAGGGAAAACATCAAGCAGCATTAAAATTCTTTTTAAACTTGTTTTTGCATTTCAGGGCAGGCACACTGATAAAGAGAGTGTATTCTATAGAGGATGCAATGGGTAGAACTGTCAAAAATTAACTCCTTTTCAACAGCAAAAAACATCAATTGAATTTTCTTCCTAACACCCTTATTGACTTTCTTTTTAATTTCTTTTTCACAGAAGATCTTTCTCAAAGCTGGAAGTGAGGAAGAAATCTTTGCACATCTTGGCTTGGATTATGTCGAACCATGGGAAAGGAATGCTTAAAATGATTTACCAGTGTACATTCATCAGTTGACAACGATGGTCTTTCTGCCCATCTTGCAGTCTGGTTCATATATATATACACATATATATAACAAGTGTTTCTATGACAACTAAAATAATTAAATAAGTATTAGAAGCCATTTGCACATGCTAATGTTCCTAGAAGACAGGAGTTTCAGTTTTTCAAAATCTTTTGCAATCTTTTCTGGTTTTGAAGTTTCTGTGTGGGAGTGATAAGACAGAGCTTGCTTTGGGGGGGAAAGCTTGGAACTGGTGAGATTTTTGCTTACAATAGGAATTTAACATTCGTATGAACAATACTTGCTTTTTAAAATAGTCAGCTACAACCATACGTAAATAATTCAAAACATTTGAGCTGAGTCAAAACATTGCTGAAGTGTATGCTGGTCTTTAACTGAATTTCTTATGTATTTTGCTGAATCTGTATATAAAATTGCTCCGTATATAAGGCTTAATGACCTAGACAGTAACTACTTTGCAGTCTCAGCAATGTGAGGCTTCAGTTGTAATGTTTTCCCAGGTAGGGCACCATTCTACAAAAGCTGTAAACAAGTTTATAATTCAGTGAGAGTTAGAAAACATTTCACAGGAAGGGATTTTGGATGGAAAAGTGGAATAACTCAGTGGCAATCTTCAATTGTGCAGAAAAATACTATAAATTTGGAGTACTGATTTGGACTAAAGAAGATTCCAGTTATGTGGTGTGATGGTCCTCAATCAGGAATTTGAATCATAACCTGCTTGAAAACTATTTTAACTGGCAGCCTGGTGACTGCTCCAAGACAAAAGATTTTAATTGCTCAGTTTAGATAGCTGGAAATTTTTTTATTAGTAAATGTAAATGCATTGGAACGGGATTTTGCTTGAGCTGTTGGGCTGTTGGCTGCTCTAGAGTGGTATTCCCTCACTTTAGTCAGAAATTCACCTAGGATGTAGGAGGCTTTCTGATAAAAACCCTTCAAGATATTTTGGTTTCAGAAAATTTCCAGGTAGCTCTTGTGACCACAATGATAATGAAAGTTTTTTGATACATTTATCCTTTAATAAACAGGGGCATTCAGTGCTTTAGAAAATGAAGCTATTTACTGATCATTATTTGTCATTTGTGGAATAAAGGTGATTAAGAACACCAGGAGTGCTCAAATAATTTTTTTTCTTGTAAATCTGATTTTTTTTCCTCTGTTGAGGCTGACTACACGTCTTGACGTGATGGGGAAAGAATGGCAGTGACACAGTAATAACTGTGCACAACAGTTTTTACTGATAGTAAAGGTTTCCCATATTCAAACATTGTTTGATACTAAGCCAAAAGTATACTTAATTTACTCATTACTCTCAACTGGGGAATAGACTTTTAGAGGACTGTGTCGCAAACTATTTTAAAACCTCAGCCAGGGTTGTAGAAAAATGTGATAATGGCAGGAATTGCTTCTTGCCTATATCAAAAAAAACATCCTATTTAAGCTAACTGAACTGAAAATACAATTCTACTTTCTAAATTACTCTAACTATAAAGCACTGGCATTGCTTCCTGCTTTATTGTGCTGATGTATGAAGTATATTCTCTATGTTTTGCATCAGGGTGCTGACACTTAAGTAGCAGTGACATTTTTCAGTCCTAATGGAAGAAAGCAAAAGCTATGGTATCTTGTCTAAATACTCTTTCTACTTGGCCAACATTTATCAGAAATTATACATTCCAATTGTGCTGTCTCTGCAAACTTCAAGACAAATGAAATAGCAAACATTCTGAATTCCACATAAATAAATATCTCCCATCTTGGGTGCCTATGCATCACTTATAATTATACCACCTGTGAGGGAAAAGATACCAACACAAGTTTTGTCAGCTCCTCCAAGACTGGAAGAAATCAGCATATCACTTTATTCTTTTATTTCCCTCAGTTTTTCTGAACTTCATTTAGAATACATCTTACAGATTGCTCATTGAATCAACTATTATAAACAAATATGGAACTGATAAATGAGGGGTTGGGTTAAAGAGAACAGATGAGATGACCAGGATGGTTTAACCATGAAGAAGTCGGCTTTTCTTGTGCACGCCCTCCTGGGAGAAGTGGCTACCCCAGTCACTATCACAGGTACTGTGTGCAGGATCATCCCTGCTGGCACCAGCCAAACGAGTCAGCAGAGACTATAATTAGAAGAGATAAAAATCATTTAGGAGAGTTGGGATGGAACAGGTTAAAGGAAATAAACCCTTTATTAGCTGAGTATATCCAGATCCATGAGCTGGTGAAAACTCCCTCCAGTGTCATGGAACTGTTGGAGTCAATGGCAGCGAAGCTTCTGAACTCGTGAAAGACAGTGAGGCCTCAGGGCCTGGAAAGGGCAAGAACAGACCAATGTTTTTAATAGGAGGAAGGGAAGACAGAATTTCAGATCACGGCACTTAATATCCCATAAATTGCTAGAATGATTAATAGACTGTATTTTTAAAGCACCTAGAGGAAAATAAAGTGATAAGTTATTGGCAACTTGTTCATCAGAAACAAATCATATCAAACTAATTCAGTTGTAAAGTCCCTGGAGGCTGTTTGTCAAAATGTCTGTCCCTCCTCCCCTGCTTCTTCACCAAGGCAATTTGGCAAGCAGTGAGTAGAGAAGGATCACTGCTTTAATAAGCATCTACATACTAACTCTCTGAAAATTAATCAGTAACTCCATCTCTGTGAAAACAGGAGAAAGTAAAGCCACTGCTATTTTTTTTTTCGTGGTTTGAAGTAATATATGATTTGTCACATAATCTCTTAAGGCAAAGGCAACGAGATACATTTAGTGGGTAATAATATAGTTAATGTCTAAAGGACTGATACACCAAAGGAAGAGCTAATTCTATCTACACAGCTCTACAAAATTGCAAGTCCAGGCAACCTAAATACTCATGAAACTGAAGCCACGTGGACTTCCTGCAAATAACTAGAAACCTGAGAACTGCTGCTACTTTGTATAAATAACTCCAGAATGTTAAAGAATCCAAACCCAAAGATTTGCATACATTATAATCCCCAAATGAAATGTCTTTTCTATGGTTTATGGGCAGAATTGTTTGGCTTTCTCAGGTGAGACCATCTTTTTCCTTAGTATGAAGTATACTCTTCCACTTTTTGAACAACTATTTCTTTCTATTACACAGTTTTCCTCAGCAACTGCACTTAAAGTAACCAGGTCTTGGGTCTAACAGCTTAATTGAAGTCACACAAACAAATGAAGACAGAGAGCTCTGTAAACTTCCCTTAAGAGTAAGACCAAGCAGTCTGTAGCCCTGGTGTGTAGATGCACTAGGTGTCTTTTGTTTTAATCAGGATGCATCAAATGTAACTTGCTTTAGGTGAAGAGGCTCCTTAGGACATCCTTGTTAGCACCAGCTGTTATGTGGAGTGCTGTGAAAATGTTGTGTCACCCTGACCTAAGGTCCTCTGCTAAATCCAGTCAGAGGGATCACCTCACACAATGTCAAACGGTAAGTGGAAAAAGCTTTCCCCCACGAATGCTGTTCAAACCCCTTCAGAAAACTTAATTTAGAAATCTGTTCAATGTGTCCCTGTACCCCATGGACGAGGGACCCCACACCTCAGCGGTTTTGGGAGCGCTGTCTGCCAGTGGGAGGAGCTCACGTTGCGGTAAGTTCGGGCGGGCTGCTGCATGTGAGACTGGGACCCACAGCTATGCAGAGGAAAAGAGCCTCTCCCTGAGCAGTAGCAGATCTCGGTGGTGAACTGACTTACCCCCACCCCCACCATGCCTTGCTCCCCTGTGCTGCTGGGAAGGAGGGAGGGGCGTGAGTGGAGAAAAGGTGTCTTTGAAGAGTTTATTTCACTTCTCATTTACTCCTCTGACTCTGTTAGTAACAAATTAGATCACTTTGCAACCTAAGTTAGGCCTGTTTTGCCTATTTGAGTGCGTCTTCTTCCAAGTTTCCTTATCTCAACTCATGAGCCCTGGGTGTGGGTGTGTAAATTTGGGGGTACCTGGCATTTGGCCAGGCTCGAACCACAACATAATTGGTGTCCCGACGTGCGGCTCGAGAAAGTGGAAAACTAATAACTATAACAGTCCTTCAGTAAATGTGTATTATAGGCAACCCATAAAATCGAACACTATTTTTCAGTGGGTGTCTCCAAACAAATAGTATTCTCAAAAACTACTGGTAATACAGGAACTCCACGTGTTGCATTGCGGGGTTCATGCTGAACTATATATCCCAGAAGCCCAGGTGCCTTGGGGAAATCACTTGGCTGATGAGAATCAATAGTACCCAAAGGTGGTGACTGACCACAGGCAGGGAGATCATGTGTTGGATAGATACAAAGTCTCCCAGTTTTCTGCGTTTTAGTAAGTAAACACACTAATTTGAAAAGCAAGCTACTTTTTCTTCATTGTTGCAGATATTGATTTCAGTTCCTTTGTGACTGTGCAGCAAAAAGTAATACTACATGGAATACTTCATTTTGTGTTTCATTCTCTCCAAAATCAACATGCTAATTCAAAGAAATTTTTAGAAATGACAGATCTTCCCAGATCCTTTCCCACCCTTTTGAGGTTTTAAGGGAACAATATTTATATGAAACCAACTTAGATGCAATTTTACTAAATAAATAAAGCCTTTCTAGCAGGAGCAGCATAATTTCATGTGTTTGTTGCTATATGTACACATACTATATCCAAATTATCCTAAATATTTTGTCAGCTTTTCAGTATCTTAAGGAAACTATGCATTAAGATGTAATAGAAAATAGCAAGAAACATCTCAATTTTTAAAGAATTGATGATTTGTTTTCTGGGGATGTGTAGATTGTATTCCAGAAATGGGTGGTTGCAACACTGGGGGGAAAAAAGCAAATAATAAAAAATCATATCCCAGCACTTTGAAAATAAAAATCTTTATATTTTTCTAACATTAAAAGAGAGATGATTTGGAATTATCTTCACAGCTAGGTAGATATAACTCCAAAAATGGAGCTTGATGAAGTTATGTAATTGTGTGACTAGGTAGGAGTGTTTCTGCAGTTGGAAACTGTTGCTGATGAAACAAATCTGAATGTGTTCCATTTTTAGTAGCCTAAGGATGGGTTGAAAGACCACTGGGGCATGTGGCTTCAATAAGTGTGCTCTGTAAATCACACACTTCAACATGCAGTTGTTGGGAACATGCAGAGGTTGCCTTTGCACTCCTCTGACAAGCAAAAGATCAAAAACTGTTGGGAGGATAGCTGGGATCTACTGCTTCCACGGCTCCTGAAATCCTTTGGTTCTGCTTTAAACTATAATATAATATATGAATTGGGTTTCTACGTTTTAAACTAAACTAAGATACCAGAGACATAGTTCTCTGCCTTTTGCCCTTTTACAGTATGCTTTGAAATCTGTTGAGCACTGCTAGAAAATATATTTTGTGCTGGCGTTATGTGAGTGGGAAGTGGTTGTTTTGGAAACACTTACAGACTGGTTGCAGGGCTGTAGCTGTTGCAGGGCTCTTGACAAATGATTGATGATTTAATTTGAATCCTTCACAATACCAACACTAAAAAAGAAGCCAAATACCATAAATATCAGTGCCTTTTCGGAAAAGATATCATAATCACAGAAGGAATATGGGTGTTTTTCTCCCATTAATCTCACCCCTTACCCCTAGTTAGATTTGACTTCACAAGAGGACAAGGACACATATCTGAAGGACTCCACTGTCAACTACAGAACAAGAGCTTTCCTCCTCCCTGTTGAAGAGGCTCACAACCCCTTTTTTTACCTACTCACCTGAAGGACCCAGAGGTTCCCTTTGACCACATATGACCAGAAAACTGGACACTGAACAGCTTTAAGCAAATTTCTATCAGATGCAAATAAAGGGGCCTAATGAACCATCTATTTTTAAAATGTGTAGCAAGCCCCACTGGCGCATATGTGTATACAGGAAAAGGTTTTCAAAAGCACCCAAGTGAGAAAGAAACTGTAGATGGGTGGGCCACTCCGCTTTGAAATTTGGTGACAGATGGCTGCTAAGACAATCTACGCTGGATGACAAATGACTATACATTAAAGCTTTAAAAAAGAAAAAGCCTCCAAGAAGCATTTGAACTGAAGTTTAATGAGCATACAAAATTACCAACAAATCAAGAACTGCAAGCTTTTAAAAAGAAGAAAGGCTGAACAGTGAATAAATGTTCTTCTAACATAAGGGAGGGATGAACAGCTATGAAGATTATCAGAGCTATCAATGATGAACTTAATATTACAATTATTTCAGTCTCTGAGAAATCAAAAGAAGAACCTCAGAGAATTGTATTAAATCCCCCTAGAAGCAAATACTTCTCGTGTCAAATAACGTGTGTACCTAAAAACCTCTGAAAAACAGTTTATGTACAAGGCAGGACAAATTAACCACAGGCAAATGGCAAAGAATAATAAAAATGAATAATGATGAACTCTTATGAGTTACATGTTTTAAGATAAGGTTGTAATAATTGTAAAACAGTAATGGAGGCTTGCCTGAGAGCTGAAGTATATTGCATTAAATGAACAGAGTTCAAGAAAAACAAATGACTTGTAGTATGGGAAACATCTATCTCAATGGTCTAGTTGTGAAAAACCATTATTACGGGTAATGATTTCTTGCTGTTGGGAAAGGGGAATAGTATCTTCAAAAGTATCCAGCTAGCAGAATCTATAATCTCAGCAATTCCTTTTAAAAGAAGCAAAGAAGATTGACAGTTATTCTTATTGCAACAGGACAACTGTTCATTTTCCCTTTTCAGCTCCTCAAAAAGATCACAGAAACAGCCATATGATGTAAAGTACTAGTTGAATTTCACTGCAAATAATTCATCTAAAAGCAGACAGAGATAACAATCTCAAATTATGCTGGTATATCAATCATAGTATGCCACTGAGTTCTCAAAGGGAACAGAATTTTAAGCCTAAAATTCTTTGCTTTTTATATATGTGATTCATATTCCTGCTGTTGTATGGATTTCTAGTTGTAAAACAGACAGGTCATGTTTTAGCTCTTGATCCTCATACAAAACTAATTAAGAAGGCATTATTAGGAATCGCAGTGCCTCATCCAACCAGTGGTCTTTTCACTGCTGTGTCCTTTCTTTGATCTGGGTTTTTTTCACAATTTGTACAACACTTCCTCAGTCCCTAAGTGCTCAATTAAACATTTTAGGCATTTCTGTGCAAAACCAAGTGAACTGTGTAAGAACAAATACTAAGACACCCAACAGCAGCACAGTATTGGGCAATAATTCACTCACATGTACAAGGAGGTGTATGCTCTCACCCAGCACAAACCAGACTTCAGGTTTCTGAATCAGGAGACCAATTTCAGCTACATTGGGCTGATTTTAAACTGGTGAGAACTATTGCCCTTAAAGAAGGCTGAGCTTGTTTATGCCAGTAAAAGAACTGCTTTACGCTTGCAATGTCTGTGTGGGATGAAATTCATAGAAGAAAAATGTAATCTGGCAATAAGATATTTATTTGAATCAAGATAAACCTGCAATCATAGTCAGATAGTAAACAAACAGAGAAGTCATTTATGTGAAAATATACCTTGGATACTGTAAATACAGAATACTCTTGGGACCTGCACATATTATTTGTTCTATTCCTTTTAGGAAGTTACTTAGCAGGGTATTCCGAATACTTGTTATTGACATTCTAGAGTTCAGGGTCCTAAAATAATGGGAAAAATAATGTAAGTTGAGAATAAAATCCAAATTAATTTGGATTTTTTAAAATTTAGCAGGACCATTGTCATGCCCAATAGGGAAGCTACAAATGTTATCTGGCAATATATTTTCCCACTTGCAGTTATTTCACTTTATTAAAGCCCATGAGGACTTCATAAAGTAAATTTGTCAAATTTTCTTGAGGAGAATGTATTACTCAAAATTAGCTCATAGCTTAGAAAATTTGGAATTCTTACGAAAGTACAAATTATTCAACTTTGAATTTAATGTTTAACAACCAAAGCCAGAATAAATTTGCACAGATCAGACAAGGTTAATAAAAAATTGTTACCTTTCTGTCCCCTTTCTTTTTATTCTTGGGGTTTTTTTTTTCCCTAAGTCTTACCTTTAATAAGAAAAAATCCTATCTTTCTGTGCAACTGAGAAAAGAAATTTGTTCTTTTGATTGTATTATCAAACTAATTGATTTATACAATGATGCTATGGTTATTAAAAATATCTTATCAAAACACAGAATTCAGTTTATGGAATGTATTAGCATTCATAACTGATAATGCATATGTGAATTATATCACAGTACACTCAATATACCATCTGCTCCAGAAAGAAAAACATCTGTTGGTAAATTTAAACTGTGGCGCTTATGTGGTATGCAATATGCTCAGATACTGTATGGAATAAATAAATTGGATGTTGACAATCTATTATGTTAGAAGCATTCAACTACTTTCTTATCTTGAAAAGAGGAAAAGCTCAGCTGCAAGTAAATTTGAGATGATGGAGGAAAATAATTGTGCCGTGTCCCATCCAGATGGCTTTTGCTGAATCCAGTCACTGCCAGGCTGCTGCAATCATCATCAACAGCTATGAGATGCTTTAAACCAGCGTGAGCACAGATGAATATACTTCTCTACAGTAGAAGTTTCCGTGCTTGAACTTTCATGATGGTGATGACACTGCAATTTCTGACATTGTTGGAATTGGCTGTATTTTCTGGCTTCTAGGATGAAAATCATGAGCATGAAAAATGTATATTCACATGTATGAATGACACAGAAGACTGTTGCATCTTTAAAAATACAGTTATAATCTTGTGTTGATGCTATTTTTAATTTTTAATGTGCTGCACTGATATAAAAATGGAAAACAGGCACTAGTTTTTGAGTTCTAAGGGCCAGGATAGCCCTTTTAAGATCTAATCTAATCTTATAAAATCAAGCACTTGTAAAATCTAATTTTTTTTCCGGATTTAGACTATCCTGTTTTCACACTCATTTGTTCAATACGTTTTAAGCAATTAGACAAAAGCATTTTTTCCTTTTTTTCCCCCCCACAACTGAGTGTGACAGCTGAGGCAGAGGAATGGCACTGGGAAATGCAACCATGTATAACATACTGTACTGCAGAAATTTCCGTGATAACTCTCCATTCATTCCTTGTCAGCTCATGGAAAGCTTAAAGAGTTTGCCACATATTTAGCAAACTGTTAAGTATGCAGAAATGCATGTTTGGCTATATAGCTAAAAAGGCAGAAAAGTTGTTCAAAATGTCAGATTTTCTATTTCAGTTTAAACCTTTTCTTTTCCTCCACTTTGTGAGAAGGAATTTATCATAATCTCTTCTTGAACAAGTCAAAATAACATTTCTGCTAGTGATAGTTTTGAGGTTCTGTTTGTTTAAGCATTTTAAAATGCAATGTTTATTTGCAAGGGAGTATGAGCCCAGTGGTTACCACAGCATTGATGTTTCTCCATTGTGAAGCAATCCGAAAGAAAGGAAAACCTTTCTCAAGAAGATTTGGGCTTCTGTAATTCTTCTCTGCAAGAACATTCATTGTTGGTCTCCGCACTGCTTTAGAACAGCTTTTTACTCCAGTGCTGTCCTTGCATGTCATTGTTTCTTTTCTTCAGTTTTCCAGCATGTTCTTATTAATTTTCAGGCCACGGGTAGCAATGGAAGAATGCTGCAGACAAAACACATTTTAACTCTTAGTTTGGATCAGACTCATCAGCCTACTGTTCTTTGTGGCACTGCTACCATCCGTGGTACCCTTCACTACACGTATCCGTTATCAGAGAACTTTTCATCCTTAAGAATGGTAACTGAAGTGTGCCTAACAAATCTTTCTATTAATGTTAACACGTTTTGTCACCTGCAACAGAACTGAATGACCCAACCTATAGTGAAAAATCTTTGCAAAAATAAGCACTAGAAAAGGGCAGATGTGGCAGCTCTTAGTGCTACATTGCAAGAAAAATATCCTATCTATCAATATTCAAAGCACTAAAAGGGATCAATGCACAGACTAAACGGCTGCATATGGTTTCTCCAGCTGTACTACCAGTGCAGGAGTACCTTATTGGAACCCATCATGTGTGACATAAGTGAGCCATACATTTTGCCTTCGTAGACCTAGCTTTTACTTCTGTCAATCTCTCCTGGGACTTGTGGTCTATTCTGTACACTGTTTCTAAAAATTGGGGTGCAGGTATGTTTTTCAGATCTCCTCTGTAACACCAGAGATGAACCCTACTGTTGAATAGAAATAGTTTAAAAAGTTCCAGAGAAGACGTAGGCAACAATACTTTTTTATGAGTTCCAACTTGTCAAAAAAAAAAAAAAAGGTTTGGAAATATGGACAGGTTCACAGCTATATTGCTGCAAGAAATTAAAAAAGCACAGCCCAAGTTATCAATATCAAGATAATAAAAGAGCAGTCTATCTTTCTTGGCTGAAATAAAGATTAGTTAACCAAATGTATCTGAGCTTTAAATATCAATAACCAGACTAGCAGCTCTCTTCTCCTTTTCATATTCTTCTCTCTTTTCATATTTGGATTGAACGTTAGATACAGTATTGCTTATGTACTAAAGAGAAAAATAACAGCTTAAAAACCTTTGCTGGTAAAAATAACATGCTTTTGTTTTTTTGGTTGAACTTAGATGGAAAATATGACAACACATCTGGTAGTGGAGATTGGACAAATGATCTAAGAACAATAAAAATGCCTGAGGGATAGAGGGTGTTAAAAAAAGATAAGTGGAGTATCAGCATCCATACAGGGGCATGCAAACGCTGCCAAAGACTTTGTCCTCTACGTGCCAGCATGAAGATTAGAAGCAGTACTGGGCCAAGAATGGAATGCTCTGAGAGATATCAGAGCTAAGCTTGTGCTTTGTAAGAAATTTAAAATCCCACAACAATCTAAGATTAGAAACTGACCACTGGTCTCCAAATGACAGCCAGATGAGACTAATATAGGCAGTGTAGGAAAAAAACAGTACTTTAAATTTCGTCATTAGAGTCCCACGGTGCAGTGATTACTGAAAGAACACAAAGAAATGCATAAAGAATTGGAAGTATTTTGAAATGTTTATGTTTGCTCAGTCACATAATTCTGAAATAATTCTAGGCATATATAAAGGAAGTACAGCCTCTGGATGCAAAAGACAACTAATTGAAAGCTTATAAAATATAGGAGACTTTTTATTGAGTGATTGTCATAACAGCAAATCAAAGCAAAATGGCACTCAGCACATTTGATAAAAATTTAAAAGGTACAAAAAAGGTTATCAGCAATAAAGTTTATAAATTATTAAGGCAACACTTCAGCCTGAGGAAACAAAAATAAAAGTGTAGCTGTATGACAAGGAAAAAAAATAAAAGTGTAGCTGTATGACCAGGCTTTTTTTTTAATACTACTTGGTGTAAGTCTGTAAATCTGGGACCTTCTTAGGGTGGTTTTTACATTTGGCAGGAAACAGAAGTGTATGTTGAACAGTAGGTGTTGGTGATGCTGTGAAGATGCCAAATACAACTCAATCACTGGAAATCTGTAGAATATGTCAGAAATTTTGTTTGACAATCCTTAAAATGAAGGAGGAAAGTCAGAGAAAACAGATAAAGGAATGAAATTCAAGAAGCAAAGGGGATGTGAGGGTTAGGCAGTGATAGAATTCATAAGAAGATGCTCTTTCTGGGGATACAGTGGAGGTGCTGGCACTTGACAGGCCAAGATGAAGGGCTGTCTTTATATGTTTGACAACAGTTGGAAATGGACATAGAAGAGCTGAAGAAATTAAAGTCTTTTAAATAATACTTTTAAAAATAAAGCCTGAAGAGGGCAAGTTTTGCTATAAAGCTAATACAAATAAAAATGTGAAGTTAGACTTATAAAGAATCAAAAGCAATGGGTGTGATTCTCCAGATCTCAGATCCCCAGGCAATCAACCTGTTTTGCAAAGCTTCAATAGGCAGGATAGCGTGGGAGTTCTCTTCCAGTGTAGGATGAGATTTAGGTATGGTGCAGATTGCAATGTCTCCACCTAAGTGATCACAAAAGTCCTTCTATTTTCTCAATCAGTTTTAAGATAAAAATGTCATATTGCAAAGTCAAAGTAGATCTGAGGCTCCTAAGAACCCTCCATTGCAAAGATAAGATTCAGCAGTTAAAATGGGATCAAAGAAACTGATAAGCCTTATGCAATTTACCTCTAGTTACGGAGGAGGATTTTCTGTAGCTTTCATATTAGTTACATTCTACACTTGAAAATGCTGCATTATTTATTGTATGTATAAAACTTGATTCTCTAAGGTCTGCAAAGAGTTTTTTTATTAAAAAGAAGTGGCAGCAGTTTCTGTTTCTTGGTATCACACCAACAGCAAAAAGTAAAGTCACGAGTGCTGCTACCTCCCTTGATTTATATTTAAAATTTATATTTCTTTTTTTCAGAAGATCATAGTACTAGTAAGCTGTTGAGTATTTAAAATGTGAATGATGACAGGTTAATTACTTTCTGTTTGCACAACTTTTAAAGCTAATAATATAATTTAAATAATACAGTATATAATATACAACTGGTGAAAAAACAGAACAGAGATAACCTCAGAATATCAATTCCTGTGTACTAAGACATTTTGGAGAAACTGTGCCACTGTGGTGAGAGTATTACATACATATTCAAACTGTGTGTTTATCATAACCTGTAATTAAATTTAAATTATTATGAGCTATTTGGCATTCTAGTTGCCACAGAAAATACCATGGTTTCTGGCTTGAAGAATTAAGTAGAGTGTATTTCTAACATAGATAGATCTCTCAGTATGGTCAACTATTGTTTTCACTTGGTGTTTTTCAAGAATACCTGTTACATCTGTGATTTCAGCGTTGCTATGAAATGAGAAATATGACTCCAAGAACCATGTTGGGGGCACAGCATCAAGATACTTATGCTAGGCTTTGATCACCAGGTAGGTTGTACGAGAGGGACAGAAAAGGTTACCGTCTGGAAAGATCCTGCTTCATTATAAGGTATGAAACTTCTGGGCTCTAAATGAGCAACCACTACATTGTACTTTCGGTGAAACAAATAAATAGTAGGACTTGTTATTTATTGATCTTTTCATTTACTGTGCTTAGATATACTGAGCACCATTTAAATGAATGTGTGTGTCATCAGTATAATCCTAAAAATAACAAATGAGAGGATCAGCATCTGCTGGTTGTTGCTTGGGTTGCTTTGTTGTTTGCTTTTTCTTTGCCACAGTACAAAACAGAGCAAAAAGCAAATCATTGCCAAGTGTATAAATACATGAGGACATGTCTTTGTAAATATTTAAATAACTAGTTAAATAACCTTCCTAGTTTTGTACAGTAAGTAGAGAGAACTTGTAAGTATGATTCCAAATGTTCCACTCAGTCCTATAACCAATGCAAAGATATAATGGGCTTTATTTTAGAAGAGAATTCACCCGAGTGCATTGTGTGTGTTTTCATGGTTTTGTGTTGCAGCCAAGATGGTGAGTGCTGCAACCTTCCAGGATCGTCTTAGCAGCAGAGGCCGCTTGGCAGGGCTGTCACGTATAACACACTACAAGCACACACCGGGTAGCTGATAACGTGGGCGACAGCAGCGAGGCGAGAAGGGTCCACAGGAGAAGTTTATTCCAACCATGCTTGTGAGGGAATGAGTAGAAGAGAGAGAACAAGGGAGAGGTCTAGGATTTTATGCGGGATTGGTGGGGGCGGAGAGAGCACAAGGAATCCAATGGTCTAAAGGCATAGGGGTAGTACATAGGCGGCGTTAGGATACGAGAGCCAATAGGGAAGATCTGAAGGAGTGGCAAAAGGGACAAGGGATCTGCCTCTCTGACCTGGGGCACAGGCCTCCACAGTTTTGTAAGACATTAAAAAAATTTGGAAGGAAAAGTATAAGTTTTTGCTAATGTACCACAGGGATTTAAGTAAGTATACAAAAACCATACATTTTTTGACTTGGTAGCTAATAATTCTTCCTGAAAATCATCACATTTCATATCCAGTGCCACCTTTCTCTTTGACCAACACATTGATCAAATATTCGGCATCTACAATGATGGCTGAACTTTCCAAAGGTGTGGTTGCATCTTTTCCCAGGTCACATAGCATCATGCTGACCTAGAAGCAAGTCAATGGCTAAATTGCTGCCTAATTTACTACCTTGTTTAATTTCCTGCTCCAGCAAGATACGATGTGTGTCCATCAGTGTTGCAGTGCTGTGGAAATGGAGAAGTTGTGTGGACTGTCACATCTGTGATGCTGCTAGACTGTGTCAAGCAGTCAGGAGATGTCCTAGGCATTCTGCACTTGAGAAAATACCTATTTTTCAGCTATTTTACATGGGTTCTTAGACCTACTTATTCCCTAGAAAGAATGTATCTTTCTTTAATCTGCTTTGAGTGGACTACACACAGACACAAAAAGACAAGCATACAGAAGCACAGGTTTACTTTCAAATGAAGCCAGGGAGAAAGCTGTTATATTTTAAACTACCACCAAACCTCTCTTACAAATGCTTTCTGAGATAAACTACTACACTTAAGACCTTCAGGGAGCATGAATGCAATGTATAATGTAGGTTGTGCAGTACAGTGCTGAGAGAAAAAAAATATGAGTAGGGTTATAGTAAGATGGGTTGATGTTATGCTCTGCTCTTAGTTATTACAGTCTTTAATGAATTGGGCGTAGTTCTCCCTTTTTCAGTACTTTCCTTTGCTCCATTCTGGTAAGTGTCCATATGTGATCTTGGAACATGCCTAAAGCATTAATACTTGCATATCATTTTCCTTCCTCTCAAAGCAGTGCTGGCTTCTCAGAGATGATCCTCTTGATTGTTCAGTCATCATTCCTTAGATTACACGTAAATGAGAGGTGACAATATACTTTAGAGCCACCCCCAAACTTCCACTCCACGTTCACATTTCATTACAATGAACTCTGGTAGAGTAAGACCCTCGAGAGTAATGTTTTTACAGTCTCATTACCATCCAGTGTATTAGACCATGGCAAAACCATAGCCTAACGAAAAATATGTCCTGTTACAGTGAATGATCACTTGGCAGCAATGGTTATTTTAAAACTTTTTCTAAGGCCTTTAAACTAAGCTTTCACCATCTGCAATTATACATGCAAAAAGAACATAATTCACAAGTGTATCATAAAAGTGGGTAATGTAATTGATTAAATGATACTGCTGCATGTATCTGTGTTTGGTTATTCAGTGCCTCTGTTTTGTTTTCAGCTCATAAATCACTTTGAATACATTGTAGAGTGACTTTTTCTTGGCAGACAGGCAAGGATGTACTCTCTCACATTTGAGGGGAGGCAATGAACTGATAATAATGATGGATGGAAAGAGACCTGTCAAACATCAAGAATGCATGCTCCAGTTCTTTGAAGGAGTTGGACCAACCTGCTCTCTTCACTACTTCAGAAAGTGAGGACCTACTTGGTAACTGTCTCACATTAAATAAAGAACCAGGAAGAAACTGCTTGCTTAAATGGCTACTGAAGTTCTATGTATAACTTCTTGCATGACGCTCCTAGATCTGTACATTGTTATGAATGGAAACCTTGAAGCTTTGTTTCACTTAGTCATCCAGGTGCTTATATTACTTTCTAAAATGCTACAACCAATTCCATTTCTATTACATGCTAAGTTTAAGTTACATGCCTAGGGCCTTAGGGAGTGAAAAAATGCCTGTATGTTGAAGCAGCTAGGAAAAAAATAGAGAGTTATAAAAAAAGAGAGAAAGATTACTTGTAATTTGTTACCACAAATAGGAAATTTATGAGCTCATGGATTTCAAATAATAGTAAAACTTAAATAATAGTGTAGTCTTTGCAATACTTCATTTAGTTAATACTTCAAAATTCTTGAATCTAGCAGATTTTAATGAATCCACAGAAAACTCTGGTTGGGAACTGACACCCCAGCTTAAGGTCTGTTTTAATGAAAGTTTCCTTAGACAAGATGAAGAAGAAATTTGAAGTGCCTTCTACAAAAGTCTAGCAAAACTATAGATTCCCTTCAGATTCAACTGTCTGAAGATGTACTTAGTACCATCTGCACTTTCATTTCATTTTCAGTGTTTCTGCACTAGCTTTTCTACAGTAATATACTTTATGTATGTTTTGCTACACATGGTGTCCCCTAAGTGCACACATAAACTGCATTGCACAGGAATACATTTGCCCAGATGAAAGAAAATACTAATTATGAAATCTGTTCTGAAGGATGCTTAAAATTAAGCAGAAGAAATTTTCATTCTTACATCGCTTTTAACATTTTATCCATTTAGCATTTTCTTCATTTATGCTATAGGTTCTGTGATTCCCACTATGTTTTAGCTGACTTCCTCTCAAAAAACTCTTTTCTGTTGTTATCTTTGTCCCCTGACTTAAGCAAATAAGGAGAGAGAGTTTTTGTGACATTAAGAGAAGTTTAATCCAGTTTGTTACTTTAGTAGTTTGGCCTCAATCTTCTTCCAAGGACTATAGTACACTCCCCAGTCATGTCTTGTCATGTCTTCTACTCTTTCTCTAATGTCTTCTTCCCTCATTCTGACAGGTAATTTAGAAAGTCTGCCACATATCTTCCTTTCATCTGGATTTAACTGGATGTGAATGGATTGAAAGATGGAATGTGCTGGAACAAAGCAATCTGTAACATGTTTGAGTATTTTAATAAATATTTTAAAATATTTGTATTGACTTCACAAGGATTTCCTGAGTATTAGCAATGCAGTCCAGACAGAGCACTACCAGGATTTTGCCAGGAAATAATATGTGGTTATTTCCTCAAGAAATTTTTTTTTAATATCAATAAATAATGCTTTCCTCCTGTACTACTATGTAAAATAGACATTTATGCTTAACATATGTTTGCTTGGAGGTAAAATAAATGTTTGATGGAGTGTTAAAAGCAAACATGAAAACTTAAGAGAAGCTTAAAACCCCACTAAATTTCTAGATGTACAATAACGTAGTTACCCCTAATCTGCAATGATGTATTGCTCAGAAGAACAGACGAAACAGGCAGGTATCAAACCTGGCATCCATATAAATCAATAAACCCTATAAACTATGGATGGTACTTCATCTTAGAATGGATGGACATACGGAAAATCTCATTTCTTTCACACAGCTGAGCTACAACACATGTAAGATCGGAGGCCCAAGCACAGATTGTAAATAGTAGGATTAAAGCTGTAGGACTAGAGCCAAAACCACCCTCATCAGTGGGACTTCTTATGCTTACTTACAGTGGACTGTTAACTGTTTCCTGAGTTATTTATTCTGAAACATGAATAGACATTCCTTAGTTCATCCTGTTGCTTATGAATGTAACTTTTGCATCCAGCTAGTCCTCTGCCATTGGTATACCAGCACATTTTCATATTTTCACATACTCAGCCTCACAAGAGAAGCTACTGCCTGAAACAAAAAAAACCTCCCTAATTTTATCAAGTCCAGAGCAGGTTGCTATATTGGGGATTCACTAAACTAAGTCAAATTGTTGAACCATTTACATTTGTTGTTAAAATGTTCATATTCTTTTAGAAGTCAATAATAAATGAGAAGTTTTCTATGGAAAAAAAAAGAAAAAATTATTCTAGATGCAAATATCTCCAATCTACAAATGCATGAGCAAGACTTAATTTTATCTTCTTTTTCTGACTTTCCTATTTTCCAAACCACCATTCTCCTTTCACATGCTCTGTATTCTGCTGATCTGCTATGATTCTCTCAATTTTTTAAGGATTTATTTTATATTGGATTTTCATTCCTTTATGTTGTCTTTTTTGTTAATCTGGTTTTTGAACTTTAGTGGAATGTAATTTTTTATACTAGAATCTGAGTTTAACTTTCAAAATCACGTTTGCCTCTTAAGTTTTAAACTGGGAAAAGTACAAAAAATTCGTTATTATAGTTAATCTTTAAAAACTCAGGAGAATCAAAAAGGAAATCTCCGAGGGTTCACTACTTTTAAAAAGAGATTAATTCTTCTCTAAAACAATGATTTAATATGGCAAATCTTTTGAGTTTTTCTTTAATCAGGGATCAAGCTTTTTTACTTTCCAGCAACTACAGAGATACTGACTCAGCTTGACAATGTTTATAGGAGACGTTATTTAAACTCTTATACAGTTTTGAGATATGAAGTGAGTTGCAGAAAGAATCTAAGAGGCTCTCTGATCAGCAGTAAGAAATTTTCCACAAGATAACTCTAAGTCATCTGCCAAGTGGAGCTCTTTTGACCAGCTACCCAATTCACTTCTTCACATGCTAAACTTCAACTAGACTTTGCAGACTGAGGGATTATAAAGCCAAAAGGGGCTATTTGGATCATTCCACTGACCTCCAGTATTGGTTGAAGATCTTTGTTGAATAAATCCTTATTTCAAGGACAAAAGTCTTTTCAGTCAGGCACCCACTTTTGCTGTAAAACTCTGGTGATGACTTGTGCCCTTGGCACCATTACTTGTACACTTGGTACCAGAGTTTCATAACTACCCTGCTCAAATGTCTTCCTTACCTGAAACCTTATACCACCTAAAACCAGTCCCTGAACTTATTCTGCTCCTCGGTCCCAGTCAGACCCATGGTGTGGCCGTGTCTCTGTGGGCTGTGCCAGCCCCATGGCGATAGCAGGCACTACTGGCTGACCATGAAGGAGGCCAGCCTGGCCTCTGGTGTTTGGCACCACGGAGAAATGGCTCTCTGTGCTCCATGGTCTGCCTCACAGTCTGCTGCCACATATGCCTACGTGCCTATGTGCATATGTGCTTCCTACAGGAGCAGTCTGCACAGTAGGCATTTTTCTTCTTCCCCCTCTTCCTCCCTGCCCTTAGAAACAAGGATTTTTATATTGTCCTTCCTGCCCTGCAGTGCCAGGGCAAAGCTGGTGCCTTTACAACCTTCAGCAGTGCGGGTGGTGTTGACATGCCCACGACTGAATCCCTGTCAGGACCTGGCCTGGCTACGGCTCTTCTTTGGAGACCATCTGCTGTCTGAGTCCCATAGCAAAACCGTGCCTGTGTGTGGGAGCCAACAAAACAGGGCTGCCACTAAACACCCACCTGGGGATGTTGTGGTGTGGGTGGAGCCCAGGAAGTTTGTTGGCTGTTAAAGCTGTATTTTTTGATTTCTGAGTGAGTATGTCCCTAAACAAGGATTGTACGTCTACTTTGCAAGTGAGACTGTCAGTTAAATTTAAATGAGTACCTAAGGCATACAGAGACGGGGGGGGATTCCATATAATAGGCTGGCTGCTGATGGACACGTTTGCCATAGGTACCAGAAGGAAGTGTGGACTAGCTGTTAATACAAATACCCAAAAGCTCAACTCCGTCTCTGAGCCCATTCCCAACAAAGCCCTCTGGCACCTTCGCAGCTGGGGAATGTTTTGAGTCACTAACTCAAAACACTCCAGTCTCTCACATGGCTAGCTTTCCATGGCAAGCAGGGCAGATATTAGGAAATCAAATAGTGTGCACTTCAAGTGTATGATAAGCACATTGAGAACTCCCTTTCTGGTTCAATTGATATTGAGACTGTGTTCTCCATGCCTTGATTCTGCCTTTTGAAGTATTCATGCTCTTAATTAATTCTAAAGGGGCTTAATTTTTAGGCAGAAACAATCTTTAAAAACTGAGTGAACAGATCTCCAAAAACAAGAACAAGGGAAAATGTTCTCAGGTAAAATGAAAAGGGAGTACTTGTGGTTTTAGTTGGTTGGTTGTTTTTTGTTTTGTTTAACATAAGAAGTGAGTAACAGCATAGAGTCATCTACTTCGCATGCTTGTATCTACCTGTATTTTCAGGAGTCTTGACATTCAGACTTAAAACAGCCATGGTTAAAAGACCTGTGTCTATACTTGAGCCTGATTAGCATTTATGCACTGCAGTAGATGATGAGAAAACTCAGCTGTTTCTTAAAGTTCCATGAGGGTCATGATGACCACTTTCTGGGGTTGATAATATATGAATAACCTTCTTAGACTAATACTAATTAACTTTGTACAGTTTCTGCTGTGAATTGTTTTCTGAGCCACTTAGGATTGCTCTCAGCCAATTGCATACATGGCAAAAGGTTAATTGTTTGTGAAAGACAAAGAAAGGGCACCTCTGTTACTCCCAGCAGAAATTAAGAAAATAATGAAGTCTTTCTATGGGAATTAATTTACTTCACATGTGATATACCAACTGCAAAACTTGTGCAATATCCAAATATATACTTTCAAGAGCAGTGTTTGACAGAGCGTACGTTTATATAAAATAATGGCATGGATTTCTGCTTTGTTGGGAAGCCAGGCTAGAAACAGATGCAGTAATTTAAATTTGTAATTTTTGAGAGAAATTATATAATGAATACACACAAAACACACATATTTCCTATGCTGATCAAGGCAATCCAGCGGTTGTTCAAATTACCCTACATAGAGCAGGAAATTGTACTTATATACTTTGCAGCCACTATCAGACAAATAGGGTTTGCATAATTATTATGGCATGAAATATTTATGTGGCATATAATTACCAGAAGAGATGTGAATTTTCAATAGCACCCTATAAATGACTAAAGAAATTGCATGTGATGCCACATAATGATGTGGAACTTACTTAGATGTGATTTTTAATGCAGACTTTATAGAAACTTTTTTATTTATTTTAAGGCATTTGTAATACATTGTTGTGTTGGTTTTGCTTGGCCCAGTTTTTGCTGGGGGGGGGGGAGAGGGGCCCAAAAAATGGCTCCTGTGTGAAGCTTCTCGAAGCCTTCACTGTGTCCAGCAGAGCCAATCCCTGATGGCTCTGAAAATGATGGACATGCTGCTGGCTAAGGCTGAGCCAATTAGAGATGTTGGTTATGCCTCTGTGATAACATATTTGAGAAGAGACCAAGGTGGGGGGGGGCTCCTCTTTTGGCCAGAGGAGGAGGTGGTGAGAATATGTGAGGGAAAATAACAGCAATGCAGACACCNGCCCGTGGAGGAAGCTCACGTGGCAGGGTTGGGCGGACTGCCACTTGTGAGATTTGGGACCCACGGCTAAGCAGAAGAAAAGACTCCTCTGCCCTGAGCAGTGGAGAAACATTTCGGTGATGAACTGACCTACCCCCTGCCCCCCATGCCTTGTTCCCTTGTGCAGCTGCTGGGAGGGAGGGAGGGGGTGAGTGGAGAAATGGTGTCTTTGAATGTTTTATTTAATTTCTCATTTACTTCTCTGATTCTGTTAACAATAAAAGTTTCAGCCTGTTTTTCTGCCATGACTGCATCTTTTTCTCCCAGTTTTCCTTATCTCAACTCATGAGCCCCGGGTGTATTAATTTGTGAGTGCCTGGAATTTGGCCAGAGTCAAACCACAATAATTGTCTCTTCTGTTTCTGACTTCCTTTATGAAAAAAAAAATTATTTACAGAGGTGTTGGATGAGGGACTCTGAAAAGAAAATAAATATTATTTGAAACATTGTGTAAAAATGTTTTTCAAATTAAAGACATAATTGGGATCTTATAAAGAAATTATTTCTTCGTTCTTCATCCAAGTTACTTTTCTTCTGCTCAAGGAATGTTGTTTCCTCCCTCATGTTACTTTTTGAGGTTATACCTCCTCCTCTGGGCATCTGGAGTTAATTCTGTAAACAGACCTGAGATCAATCAGCTTTGAGTCTTATGTGTGTAAAGAGTTCACAAGAGAAGAAAATGACAGGTTTTTGCAATTCAGAATTGTAGATAATTGTGGGATTTTTTTACTTGTGTGTTCTTATACATACTATTCTGTAAGAAAAATTAATGTCTGAAACATAATAAAGAGCAGAAACAGTATTTTGGAATATGTATAGGGAAGGGAAATAAAAAGTTAGAAAATCAGCATGTGGGAAACCTGATGGTCAGAGGAAGGTAGAAGTAAAAACCTATGTTTTGGTGGTTAAAATTATGCTGATGATTTAATTTTGCATAGCTGAAATGACTGGGCAGGTTAAAACCTGGGGTTTGGGTAGCTTTTAAGGTACAATGTACATTTATCTTGTATAACTTAACACTACCTTGATTTCTTTGTCATCACTGTCTAATGCTGTCCTGGGTGAAATGTTAGCTACAATAATTTCAGTGGATGTTTTCTCCTTCTGTTAAAGACAGGGCAGACTTCATTCTTCTATGTATTTACTTCTTTACTACTGCTGGTTAACCATGAGAAGGAAACAGTTTATAATGGAAAACTCATTTTGCTTTCTTCATAATTACTATTTCCAGCTGTTGCTGGTTCTCTAAATTGGCAGTAGTGACATTTCCTTGTAGGAGAGACCAGAAGTTCCTCCCCTTACCAAGAGTGGTGGAATCAGCAACACCCACAGCCAGCAGAACTTCATTGCCTCAAAAGCTCGTTAGTAAGTGAGTAACATCTGAGTAGAAGTCATCACTGTTGTGCAGAGAAAGAATATCTTGCTTTATACTGAATTTTCTATTTAAAAAAAGAAAAAAATCACACTTTTGAAGAGAGAACTTTTAAAGAGTTCTTCCACATTTGAAAAGGAAAAATGAATCATTGTTAAATTAGAGGCAGCAGAGAGAAGCTGTAAAACCAATTATTTTTACTGAAAATCTGACAAGGAATAATGTCATACCAGTTTGTCCAGAAAATAATACCTTTGTTGGTTCAAAGTTTCATTCAAAAAACTGATTTAAAGTAATTCTGGAGAATCAAATGGACAAAACCTTTAGGGTAGTACATGTGTGTGATTTCCTGGTCGTAATCTATACAAGCACTAGTCTGAAAGAAGTTTTACACCTTTAGGTGTGCTGACATTTTTGTCTTCTTTATGAAGCTCAGTAAAGGAAAATTTTAGTTCTAGGGGTTCTGAAACATATTTCTGATCATATGGGAGAGCATAATCATTGTAGGAGAGCTGAATATCACCACTGAAGGTTTAGAATGAACAGAAGAAACTAGGAAATATTCTCTTCTCATGGAAATGATACCAGTGCCCTGAGACCTACGCAGCTGGGATCTGTGGAGTCATGCTGTAGAGGGGACAGTGTTTAAAGAGTTGTTTCTGCTCCCATGTAAATAGAAAAGAAATTAAATAGTTGTTACAGTGAATGGTTATGATTGCAATGCACTTCTTTTGTAGTTAAAGTTGCATGCAGGTGACAAATTACAAAATAGATGGTGATTTCTTTTTACAGTTGAGACTGGCTTCAGACTTCCCCACAGCCTTCTGTTGAAGCTTTCAGGTTACACAAAAGCAGTGAATTTGGCAAGCTGACAGGACTTGGTCTTTTTATGGCAAATGGTTTCAGTCATACAATTGTTTTCCTGCCTTCTGCAGACAGGTCTGGCTCACGTACCACTATTTGGAATTTGGTGTGTGAAGAATACTAAGCTTTAGAGTAGAATACAAACTATGTGATGAGTGTTTTGATTTTTGGCATGTAAATAGACACAGTTTGGTAGTATCTGTAATTGAAATAAAGGAAGAAGGCTCACATTAGCAGAGAGAAAAAGACCAACAGAAATCTGCAAGCCTGTATGTAGCAATTCCTAAAGTGAAGGTAACTTCAGCAGAAATTGGAATAATAAAAGAAGATAATGAATTACAGTATTCAACTGTTACAAGTCTAAAAGATTAAACAAATTCATTACTAAGAACACATATTTCATTTACTTATTTATTTCCTTACTGACAGATTGATGACAGACTTAATCTTTCAGGACTTTGTTTCATACTTAGCTCATGAAACTCCAAATAGATCAGAAACATAAATCTAAAAGTTCTACTTTCTTTTAAAATTTAAAAAATGTTCTGGCTTGAGTTGTTAGCATGCTTGAAGAAGGTGATTTTTCTGCACCTATTTAGATACTATTTTTTCTGTTTCTTTTTTTTAAATTATCATTATTATTATTAAGCCATTGCTGCTTTTTTCCAAAGAAAAAATTAGACTTAAAAAAGTCTGTGTAGATGTGCAGTCTTGAAGATCATCCTTTTATGTATTTTCACAGGTTAATTTCCATTGTATGGTTCCTTTTTAAGTAGAATTATAATGCTAATGAGCCATACATTGTAATTCTTCTGTAACAAAGAATAATAACTATTTCTTATCATGACAATTTGAAACTATTAGTCAAATAATACCATTTAAAAGAATCATAACCCTTATTTATAAATGCAGACTGAATAAAACATCAATAAAACTGTCACAAAAAAAGAACAAAAAGGACATAATAACATTCTTCATTGCATTTGATTAATCAGCTTTTAACAAAATTTGCGTTGTGGACTTAGTTTGTGTTTAGACAGAATATTTTAAGCTAGAAATGTTATATTTTGGTGTATTCTGCTTTTTTTACATATGGCGGGTTATTAGGAATGCTGCTTCCTTTTTATCAAGACTTTTAAACACAAAGGAAGTGATTTTGTAAAAATACACCTGCATTAAGATACATTTAGGTTGGCTTTTGCAATTTATAGGGACTCTACTTTCATCTGTTCATCACTTTAAGACTCTAGAAATATTTACAGAATCTTTTTGGTTTAGGGGTTGACGAGTCTCTCTACCAAACATAATTTGAAATTTTTGTTTGTTTTAGAATATACTTCACTTTACTCGTAGCAGAATTCATTCTTTTACCTGCATTTTGCTTAATAAAGAGAAGGGATGATGTTTAGGTTTTCAGTTTAACTGATCCGTTTACAATTATATCGTTACAATCATGAGTACAGCTGGGCCACGTAGTGTAGTGCATTATGTTCTTATGGAGACACAATCTTAGGCAAATCTGGTGGGCTGAAGGCTTACTTACAACAGTAATTTTAAAAGTGATTTATGTTGGGGTAGCAATGACATTTGTATTCATGCTTGAGAACACGTGCACTGCACGAGAGGCTGCAGCTCTCAGCGCCGTGGTGTTCTGTGTCAGGCTGAAGCAATTCCACCAAGGGCAGAATGAGGGGAAGGGAAAGGAACATTGTTTGTATGTTGAGATAAACCTGAGTGCTTCCAGAAGAGCTGACCCCTCTGCAAGGTTCTGGGAAGGAGTGGCCCAGGGGATGAGTGAAATGCATGTGGTAACATTGACAAACTGTAGCTATTCGGCTAAAGCAGTAACTCCACTGGAAGCTTCCAGGCATAACAGAGCTGTGATCACCTCAGGTAGATAAGGAGATGAACTTTCCAATTATAATTCTCAGTGAATTTAGTTCTGTATAGAAAACCCTCATCAACTTGCTCAGCCTCTCCTACCCATTTGCTTAAAATGTTCTAGTTTCAAGCAATCAGAAAAACATTTGAGGAGATATTTCTGTAGGTGTTTCTACAGAAATTCAGCAAAGGTTTCAACAAAGATTTATGGTCTAATGGATCAATTTATTTGGTAAGTTTCTCTAATCCACTATAAATGTGATATCAGATTTCAAATTAGAATTCTTTTAGAATTAATTTGAGCGTTAGAACTCAAGCATTATGAAGTTCGTTTATCAGCTTGAAGAAAATGAGATAGGCAAGTTTGCACAAAACACACATTTAAGTCATAGAGTTTGTCAACTTCTAGAAATACTCAAATGTTTTCTTGAAAATGTTGCAGTCCAACAGTCTTTCATATTTGGAGATTAAGTTGAATTTTACAGAGGCTGGATGAATTAATCAATATGTGCATTGTTGCAACTTGCATGTCCTGGTATTAATAAAAATACTGTTTTGTGGTGGAAGAGAAATCCATTGCTGTTATAAAGAGAATATTTAATTTGGTGTACACATTTTATTTTTCCTTTCAAGAACAGCTAGGAGACACTTGTTGCTTCTTGTAAGTTGTATGACATGATTTATGCATGCTTGTGTCTGAAATGCTTGGGCAATATAAATATTATAATGTATTTGTCTGTGACTTTGAATACTCAAACAATGCTTTATTCATAAACAGAAATTTTGTTCTAAAAGTAAAAGCGGTCAAAAATTTTATCAGCAGGTAGTCTAAATATCTGGAAATATTGTATGTAAAGAGTAGCTACAAATAATCTGCCTTGCAGATAGATGTATGGCTATAACTTGCTATGTGGTACAGTGGAGAATATTAATTTTCCCAAGACATGACAAATCCTCTATTCTTGGTAAATATTAATATTAAAAATCTGTAAATACTTCTACCATGGGCTGAAGTAGATGTGAGCATTTCTAAACATCTGTTCAATATGAGATTTTTTTTTTTTTTTTTAAATTTGCAAATATAAAATCTACATTGTTTAAAGCTTCTAAAGATTAAACCTTCTCTCTAGAAATGGCAGATATAATGGCAGAAATCACTTGTGCTTGGACAGATGTGTCTGAGTTTACTTATTGTTAGTATTTTTATTATTCTTCCTGTAATACCAGGAATAGCAGAGTGTTACTGACTTTATTAGTTTCAAACCAGTGCAGTTTGCCAGTGAACATGCTGAGAAAATCACAGCTTTGATAATGAAAGCTGGAAAGACAAATGCTGCAATTTTCACTAACACATTTATGGTTTGTATGTGGCTAGAGATTTTCACACAATACAGTTTTTATGTTTCATATGTGTCTCTAGCATATTTTTTTAGTGTTCCATATTTTTTAAGTTTAACATAAGCAGGATAATCCCAAATAGTTATGGTTGTGTGTCTCTACATATGAGAACATAGCTACATGGAATATTTAATATTCTGCCTATCATTGAATATTCTGTATACAGTATATCATTCTGTACCACAGTATATGAAATTATATGCAAAATGTGATTCTTGACTTTTTTCTTTATAATTCCATGACTCTTCTGTAAAAAGCAAAAACAGTAAGCTTGGCAATGTAAGTGTTAAAATACTTCACAGTCCCACATCAGCTTCATATCAAATGGGTTAAAAAATATTTGAATTCAGAACCATATTTGAGCATCCTAACTGCTGGGTGACCTCTTGCTTCCATGATGTTTTACTTCTAATGGCAGAAATCAGTTGTCATCTAATTTTAGGCTTTGCTCAAAATAAAGCTAGATTTTATTTCTGACTTGTAAAGAACAAACGATAGGAGTAAGCTTTGATCTGCAGAATATAATTTTTACATGTCTCAGTTTCGTGATGTCTGCAATTCACAATGCATTTCTCTCACCTACACATTTTCTTTTTAAATTTATCTGTGTTTACAGGCTGTTATGAAGAAAGCAAGCAAGAACAGTTCTGACATATGCTTTAGGGCCTCTGCTCTTTTGATGTGGTAGGGAAACAGCTTATTTACTGCAAGACTGGGTTATTAGTTGATTGGTCACAACCAGAAAGGCCTAACAAGCATGGTTTCTAGAATACATCCATAAGAGAAAATTCATAGTACTAAATAGA
The DNA here is from genome assembly GCA_013397935.1 of Dasyornis broadbenti. Lineage (NCBI taxonomy): Eukaryota > Metazoa > Chordata > Aves > Passeriformes > Dasyornithidae > Dasyornis > Dasyornis broadbenti. The sequence goes on from VZRN01001324.1 coordinate 3,406,959, forward strand.
CCTGGAAAATTCAAAAGGCCAGGGTTAATATACTATTTGCACCCGGGTAAAGAGGCTGAGACAAAAATGGCATGTTAGCCAAAACCCAATTCTTTCTGTATTTGAAACACTTTCCAATAAGTTTGCTCCTCAGGATAGTTTGCATCTTTGCTACTTGGTCACTGGTTACCACCACTACTACCATCTCTAATTTGTTTTTGTAACTAATGAGGTAAACTGTTGATAGTGTAAGTCTGCAATGTATATAAATATATTTGACTTCCTAAAGTTACTTTAAAGTACATATTTATAATATATTTTATATACTGTTCTTATATATTTAGATGTAAGATGCTTTATTTGTTTGTTCATGCATTCAGTGATGCCTTTTACCTGTACTATCATATACTGAGAGCAATTACTACAATGAAATCCACCATGGATAGAAAAGTTTATGCTTACACAGGGCTTAAATTTTGTCATTTAGTCATCAATGGCTTAAATAGTCATTCCTTCCCACCTCTTAAAAAATACTAAAATGGAGACTGGGTTTTATTGTGATGTTTTTGCTTTGGTTTTTTTCCCCCAATGGTTAGTAATTTATTCACTGACAATGTCAAATATGATTTGTAAACAAACCCGATTTTCCAAGAATTTTTCTTACTATCTCTTTTATAATTTTTTACATAAAACCAAACAATTTACACAGGCCACTGAAGAAATATTTGGTTCACCCAAGCCGGGATTAGAATCTACTGGTGTGTGGCATTGTCTAACAAAAGAATTCAGGAACACGAGCAACTGGGAGATTTTATTTTCGAGTTCAAGATGTATGAAGCAATCCTCTTTGTGCACTTTGTCTGAATCATTTTATGCTGGAGAGCATATTTTCCCCGTATTAAAGTAGAAACTGCTTATCTCAGTGGTGAGCAAAGTCTGTGCCTCACATACAAATAAGTAAGTAAACTGACTTCTGAGGAATGCTTCCCTGTGATCGTAGTGAAACTGAGTTCTTGGAGGAATACATCAGTCAGTCAAAGCTTCTGAAGGGTAGTGCTCTAAAACAATTTTTTCCTATTCATTTACAGTGCAGATGGTACAAGCATTTATTCTAAACAGAATATATTGTTTGAATAGTCTAGACATGCTATGATCAAGAGACCACAAATGGAAATAATTTGGTTTTGAAAACTTTTTGTCTGATTACAGGGATAATGACTTGAAAATCAACCTGGCAATTTTGCATGATTAGAAAAGTGATGTTCATGTTGATTTCTCATCATGTTTCCAAATACAAACAGATTTCTGCCACATATTACGTATCATTTATCTCATAGATGACTCTACATCTCAGTTTCAATCAACAGTTTCAGCTATTCTGTGCATGGAGCTGTTCTGTTGTTTTGACAGGCAAAGACACATCAAAATCTTGCATTAGTCACTGTCCCACACCACTGAGTCTCTATGAAGAGCTTGGGAAAATGAAACCAGAAAATAATATTTAGTTTTTTAAGTTTTCGGTTTACATCAAGTCTGACATTTATGCAAAAATAGACTCCTTAGAGAGGACCTGCATAATGAAATAAACCCTTGTATTTATTTGACCCAATTGAATGACTATCTAATTTCAAATCCTTAATTTCCAAATTGTGCAAGTACATTTAAGGTTATAGGGCTGCTTCTGGTCCTAGACACTTTTACTGAAAAGAAATAGGTTGAGACATTGCAGCTGATCTATTTTTATGTCTTTACTTTCTTACAAAGCACTGCTATGACATCTCATGATTCACAAGGTTTAATGTGGTATGATAAGTTAGTGTGGTATATTATAAATAAAAACTTCCCCCCCTTTTTTGCCTATTTTATGCTGTTCTCAATACATTTGATGAAAACAAAATACTATAGAGTAGATGAGGTTTGGGGGCACCTAGTTCTGTTCTGTGAGGAAACTTTAGTCCAGGACTTGTCTCCATAAAATTTTCTCCATCTTGGTCTGAAGATGCCAAGTCAGTACAGGATTCTGTCTTTTCCCCTTTTCATAGGCTGTGTATTCAGAGAAGTTTTACTGAGCTTGTCTGTGTTTTCTGTTGAAAATAAGAATGAAAGCACAAGTGAGAATCAGCATTTGATGAAAAAGCTGACTCAAGTTACAGATACTTGGTGACTTTGAAATTAATTTTCTTCCATTTAAGTTTTAGCTTAGACTTCAGTCTGTATCCATCTGAAAATTCACCTGCAGGGTAGAAATCACTGCAAATATTTCACATGAAATGTTTTAACAGTAGAGGCAGGAGACCAGCAGAATTCTTCAAAAGTTTGTGCTTAGACCAGTGCTCTTCAAAATTGTTCACAAATTGCTTTATGAAAAGTTGGGAAATTTTTTTGTTAACTGGTTATTCAGGGTATTAAAGAAAAAGGTCATCTATTAAGAAATTTCAGCAGAATATAGCAAGACACAAGACTGTGAAGTAAAATGATGAAATTGAACACAGATAAATGTAAAATCATGCAAGAAAGTGAAAAGTCCTAATATCACTTTCAAAATAATGGGCTCTAAACTGCCCATTGCTACACAGGAGTGAGAACTGGGGATTATGGTGGGTCCATGAATATGTCAGGCCAATATGGAGAAATAGGGAACAAAAGAATGTAGAAGTGCTAGACTCTACATCCATATTTTACCTTAGTAATTATGGGACTGTTCTGCTCCTATTTCAAAAACAATCTAGTAGACCTGGAAAAGGTTCTGAGAGAGACAGGCAGGTGATCAAAATGATGGAATAGGTTCCACAAAAGGAAGTGTAGGGAATTTAGAAAGGAGTACACTTAGAAATTCAGAACCAGGATATCCTCTACTTGCTCTCCCTTACACTTTGATTGTTCTCCTTAGTATAAAGCAAATGCATTTCCTATGGTGTTGATCAGTATTACCACAAGAAGTTATCAGAACTTCCTCAGGAATACTATTTCTCTCACTATTGGATTTCATTGTTAGGTGTGCACAACCTTCAAGTGTTTGAGGAAGGACATCATTCATTCTTGCTCTTATTTAGGTATGACTGTGCACATAATGGTTTTACTTCCATTACCTGTTTCTGCTGCTTATATTTTTCCTCATTGTCTTACTTTACTCTGTAGAAATGAGAGGGGAAAAAAAACTCATAGGAGAGAGCCTGGAGCTAGTAGAGTTGGCAACCACTCCTAATACTGCTTAAGAAGAGCTAACGTGGAATTGAAAGATGTTGAATAATTGTGCAAATTATTGTACAATTATAAGGAAGGAATGAATAAGGAAGAAAATTGGGTTCAAGCAAATAGCACTTATCAAATAAAGATGGAGGAGAATTCTAGGGAATACAAACAGTGAATTGACTAATTCAAGTTATTTTTAGCTGAATTTCTCCTGGTACTCAATCCACCTCTGCTGCATTCCTTGTGCTCATAAATTTCTTGATCACCAGTATGTAACACAGCCAATTTTGGCCACTGCCTGAACTTGTCTTTCAAATGAATCAATAACTCATGTCCTTCTCTTGTTTCAGTTATCTTCACATCCAAAGCTTGTTACTCTCATCTTCTCAATCTTTCTCTCCTGATAGAAGGAAGGTGTTTGATGTCATCTGTGTGTGTAAATCCATGATGTTCCGGCCTCTGTCTAAACACTGTTTGTTTTCTTCTTAGGGTCGTTTTGTCTACACTCTTGTCATAATGCCACAGAAGCCAGGAGGACTCATTCAGTAATTTAGTGCAGTATAGCACAAACCCATTTCATTTTTAGCCAGTTATTCTTGTTTTAAACTTCATAATTTGAACTAATCGATTTCTGTATTTTGAAAACCAAATTGTTCCATGCCCATGGTTGAAAAAAGCATTAATTGCAGGAGTAATATGGGATCTGAATTACACATCACCAAGAATGAGGCTGCCATTTGAACATTTCTGTTAACTCTGCTAATTCAAAATGCATTTGATTTCCTAGAAGCTGACAAAGGATTGTAAGCAATATATAGTAATGGAAAAAAATTATCATGAAAATTAAGTTGTAAAGCACTGGGCTGATTTTTAGATAGCACTGTCAGTTTTTGGGAAATTACAATTACAGCATAATTAGTCATTCACAATTTTTAATATGGCTCATTTGTCTAATCATATTTCATCAAGGGCAACAAAGATGGTGAAGGTTCTGGAGCAGGTGAAGGAGCTTGAGGTGTTTAACCTGGCAAAAAGGAGGCTCAGGGGAGATCTTACTGCTCTCTACAACGACCTGAAAGGAGGTTGTAACGAGGTGGGAATCATTCTCTTATCCCAATTAGCCAGGGATAGGGCAAGAGGAAATGGCCTCAAGTTGTGCCAGTGGAGATTTCGATTGGATATTAGAAAAGATTTCTTCACCCAAAGGAGTGTCAAACATTTGAACAGTATGCCCAGAGAAGTGGTTCAGTCACCATCCTTGGACGGGATTATACGTAAAATATGTGTAGATGTGGGACTTAGGACCATGGTTTAGTGCTGGATGTTGGACTGCTCAGTGCTGAGTTATCACCTGGATTCATGATTAGAGGTCTTTTCCAAACTAAAGAATTCTGTGCTTCTATGGTTCTATATATTTGGAGCTAGCTGGCACAATTTTGGATTCCTATGACCATCTTGCTCAGAACTAGTGGCATGAAGAGGTCAACACTCCTCTTTTTGATAAAGAAAAGTCATTATATATTTTTCCATCAAACCATAATAGAATGCTGATCTCCTGCCTTCTGCCAATAAGAATTATCAGATTTAGAATGTGTCAAAAGCTAGTTTTTCATTGTGAGAAAGAGTAAATTGGAAAGGAGGTGACCAGTTTATTTCATCCACAACTATAAATCTGAAGTCTGTAAAGGTATGTTGGCCAGTTAAAAGTTCTTGTGACATGACTTTTTATTCTGGGAGTTCTAATAAAGGCCTGTGTGGATTGATGTTAAGAGTGGTGAGGGCTAAAGCTCAGTGCAAGACCTAAGAAATACAAACAATGGTTTGAATGGTATTTTAACACTGCAGAGATCTTGCCTAGTTAAAAATATTGCTAGCAGAACCGTCTAAGGAAAAAAGAATCCGCTGCTCACAGTTTGACAGACTCTGATCAAAGAAATTAAAAGTATGATTGAGTGTGAGAAATAGAGTGTGATTTCTTGATCCAGTATGGAGAAATCATCACTCAGTAATAACTCTGTGCTTATGGCAAACATGGTAAGCTTTTGGTAAGTAATTTTGCTAAGAAATTGTTTTAAAATTCTTCAACCATTGCAAATGAAGCAAATAATCTTCAAGACCCACCCTGTCCTTGAAGACTGTACTTAGCTTGTATTACGTGTCTGTGTATCCACACAGAAAACACTGTTAGACTGCTTTCAGTATGAAGGTGAAACAGAACAATTCTCTGTTTCATATCTTTGCTAATCCTTATGCAAGGACAGATGCAAACCAACTTGTAGACTTCTAGTATGTTTCAACATTTTCTTAGAATTTTGTACATACTTGTTATTAATTCCAGTCTTTCAGTTTTGTATACTTACTTCCCAACAATGTATTTCTTCTTTTCATAGTTACTTATCCTTGCTTGAAAGCAATTTCCCATTTGCTTAAGAAGTAATTCTCTTAGGCATTCTCCCCATGTCTTCATGGGAATGACTGTCAGGATGTTAGGCTGGGTTTTTATTAGTCATCCTTTATTTTGTTCCACCCACTACTTTTAAAAACTCATTGAATGGTGACTAAGAAAATGGAACAACTTGTCAGTACCTTTAAATTAGACATGCAGGACTCTGCCTCTCTATTGAAAAAACCCAAAACCAAACAAAACCCAAAGAGGTGGGGGTGTGTGTACAAAATGAAAATGGCTAAAAAGCACTCCTAGGTTTAAATTCACAAGATTATTTCAATAGGAAAAAAATTCAGCCTCTTTTTCCTTGAATTTTTTTGTCTTGGAAATAATAACATAGCTTTAGGCTGCCTATGTTGAATTGAGACTGAAGTGAAAAACCATGTATTCTTTTTCCATCTCCTGAAAAATGATATTTTTGCCATTGTTAGAATCAATCTTCTTTCAAAGATATAATGACATGTTTTCATCTTATCTATCCTTAAAACATTAAATCTTTTATGTGAATTGGTTGACAATTTTTGAAGGATAACCTTTTCAACATCATAAAATAAATGGAAGTGGTGAGGGATTTAGATTCAAAATGCTTTACCAGTGCACTAATAATTTGATGAGCAGGGCTATCATTTTTCTAAAATGGCATTAGATTAAATCTTATTCATCCAGCAAATTCGTTTGAAGAATCTCACCTTTACAAGCTGATGACACAAACCAGCTTGAAAATGTGATTGTGGTATTTGAAATGTCCTGTCACTAGAGTCAATTTATTTATGATTTATGAAGACTATTTTATATGTTTCTTTACAAGTTTTGTTACCATAGTATTAATATTTTAAAGCTAAACTTACAAGGACATACATAGTTACTGCTCCATAGTAAGATCTTGTTTCTGGTAACGTGGCGCATTTTTCTCCAGGCATTCTTGTCAGCAGCACACAACCATGATGTGAAAGGAAATTGCTTCCAACGCCTCTAAAATTGCTTGCTTGGCTTGAATTAATCTTAATCGAATTTCTGTCTGAGATGTTTAAAAGCTTACAGAATCTCATCCTTTGAGCACAGCTTTGCTAATTTGATTCCACATTCCAAAGTGACGAGAAATTTTGAGACCTGCAGGGCTGCTGTTGCTGATAATGTTTCTATGCAGGTGGTGTGAACCACACTGCTCATTAATATGACATACCTTTATAATGAATGTCCTCAAATAATAGTAGGGAAAACAATGAACTTGCATCCCTATTTAACTGTGTTGTCCCCCTGTCTGAATTACCAAATGTACAGTCAGCCTTGAGAAAGAAAAACTATGAAAAATACAGTGTATTGTATTTCAGATACTTAAACTGGGAAGAGAGAGCCAAATTATTAACCTTAAAAATGCGATTATTTTTAAAATCCAAAACCTGGAATATTACCACAGTAGAGAAAAAACAGAAGGGGCAAAGACTTAGCCAAAATTTCCTGAAGATCACTTGCTCACATCATTAGGGTCAGTCTACAGTAGAGTAATTCTTGACTTTCTAGTCCTGCTGGCCACAATGTGACTGCTACCTTTAAACTTGTTTGTAAATAGGAAGGATGAGTCAGACGATCACACTGCCTGAAACAGAATGGTGATTTCAATTTTACAGATAGATCTGAATGCCAGAATGTGTTGGATGGCTCCAAAACCAGAGTGCAAAATAAATCTTTTCTTAGAATCACTGCTTCAGTGCAGGTTGCCTTTTGCTCAGTGTGGTGGGGGTTTCAGGCTGACCTAGTCTCTTCTCTGAAGGAAATCAAGTACCAGTTGTAGAAGGCATCTTGTGATGTAGTAGCACTTTGGTCTAAGTGACTGACTTTGTTCAGGAACAGCAGCTGAAAGGCCCCTCTTTGCAAAATTCTGGGCTGTGAACCAGCTGGAGCCTTGTGGTTCTTTGTCTGCTTGGGCTCCTTGAACAGCAGCCACTGCTGCCTCCTTCCAGGCAATGACAGGAGGCCAGGGAGTGACACCTGGGAGACCGGCAGGACACTTCTACCTCAGCTGCAGTGACATAGGCCATCCATGTTCATTCAGTAGTTGTGTTTCATTGCACTGTCACATGCGTGATCTCAGCCTTCTAGTTTTATTCACTCTACAGCCCCTGTAGCATGGACAGGAGAGTGAAAAGAGTGAATTTTGTTACTTCTTTCTCCTCTGTGCAGATAATTAGGAGCTGTGATGAGATGTGAGAACTGCTTCAAAGTTATTTTAAAATACATAAATAAATATTTGCCACGTAAAAAATATAAACTTATTAGGTCTAATTGTAAACAGAGGAAAAATACTTCTTTAAACCTGTTAGTAATCTCTTTAAAGTTGAAATCTCTGTATCAGAAATAAAATGTAATATATTAAAAACCCATTTGGATTGCATGCTGCTGAAAATTTAGTGTGGTAACATTCAGCCCAATTATTGGAATTCTACTGCTTTGTATACAAATTTATAAATTAAGAGGCATGAATAAATAGAAATTTACATCTATATTACTCAAGAACATGAGAAAAAACAGCCTGAGTAGTTATGAACTATTACTGAACCAGACTTTTCTTTAATTTGCCAAAATTGTAGAAAAGCATTTATATGACTTGTTGGTACCTCAATAAACTTTTTCACAAAGATTTTCAGGGATGCTGTGCAGAGTTGATAACTCATTTTCCAAACAAGTGCTGTGTTAACCCAGCAGCACTAACTCTCTTGTCTTTGAGAATTGCCTTTATTGCTGGCTATGATGCAGTGGCTGGTTGGGCCATGACAAATAGGCTTGTTTCCCGCTGTTGTGAATGAGGGCTTTGAAGCTCCTTATGTCCCTTTAAAGCTGACAGACCTAATTTTTTTTTTTTTT
>VZRN01001324.1:3415444-3475542 GCA_013397935.1 Dasyornis broadbenti
CAAGCCTTATTTTTTTTTTTTTTTTTTTTTTTTTCCAAAAAAGTCTGGATTTTGTAATATTTTTGTATTTAGCTCTGACTGCTCTGTTTAGCTGTGTCTCAGCCTTTTCATAAATCTGGACTTTCTTCCAACTCTCCAAACTTCCAGACAGCTGCTGCCAGTTAGTTTTATGCAGTAGCTTCATCCATGTGATGCGTCTCCACTATTGTTCTTTTTTCTCTTTTTTTTCCCTTTCCATCTTCGGTTGATTTTTACTGTACTTTACTTCCAGAAGTTAATTGAAACTGCTACCTGTTCTCCTGATGACTAACATAACAAAAGGGCTAAGTGTACTGCCAAGACTTGTGCAGTAAATTTCTACTGACCACTGACCTGATGAATTTGGCCTATGAGCTTCTGGTAGTAAGTGTTGTCTTGCATTTACTATTGAATTTTGTGGACGCCAGTTGTCCACCACATTTTCCACATTTCTCAGGGCTATAATGAGCTTATTTGTTTTCCACTCTAGTGCTAATGCTAAAAGGATCAGGCTCACAATCTCTTTTTATTTTACAGTTCTTTTCCCCTCTTATGTAGTATTGGTACTTTTACAACCTGAATCAAAAATAGTAGGGAAGGAAAAATAAAAAGCATCTGATCAATGCTGGCTGGAATTTTCCATATATTATAAATGGTGCTATCACCCACTGATCTAAAGCATGCACTGATATAAATATCAAGTGGAAGCAGTCCGCACCTTCCTTCAGAAACAGCACAACTGGGAAGATTCCAGAAATCATATTGTCCCTCTTGGGAGACAGCACAACTACAGTGTGCTCCCTATATTAATCATGAGATAGACTGCATTTTACAGACAATCATCTAGATAAAGAGACATCATTTGTTCCACAAGTTACACAGTTCAGAGTAAGGTATTTGTTTCAAGAGTGCATGACGTTGCAGAAATATTCAAAATATATTTTTCAGTCAGAAGACTGTTTTCATGCTGTCACCCCTTGAGCCCCTAGAGGGTATTTTCACACTTGGTGGTAGTAGTAGAGAAGTCTAAGTCTGCTGTAACTTAGAATTATGCAAAAAACTCATGTTGTGGCATACACTGAAGGTCATCTAGACACACCCCAGAACAAAGCAGGGCTAAATTACAAGTCAGGTTACATCGCACAGCCCCTTATCTAGTTGAGTTTTGAATATCTCCAGGAACTGGGAATACTACAACTTCTCTTGGAAACTTTCCAGTGCTTAAAGATAGATAGATAGATCTAGACAGCTATTGCCTCCTATCCTTTCACTGTGCATCTCTGAGGGGAGCTTTTTTCACTCTTGCCTGCACGTCACCTTAACATATTGGAAGGCAACAATTATATTCTCCTTTAGCCTTTTCTTCTTCAGACTGTAAAACCTCAGTTTTCCGAAGCTCTCCTCACTAGCCCTTTTTGATTCCTTCTGTCCACTCATAAAATGTGTAGTCAGAAAAATGAAACAGAATCAGTCTGTGTTTGCTTGATCTAGTATCATAGTTATGCAACTCTGCTGTATCTGGTTTTTTTCTGATTCTGAGTGCATGTGAGGTAGAAAGCTCTAAAGTGACTCATGACCTACCTGGGGGTAAAATCTAGTCTTCAGGCTACTGACTGAAGTTTTCTGACAGATGAGCTATTAGTCTAGGTTTTAATGTCAGGTTTTAATGTCAAGTTTTAATGCCATGTTACTCATTTGGTAGACTTTTTTTTTTTTTTTTTTGATTTTGCAGCAGGGATTTATCATTAAAATTGAGCAACTAGGTTGTCATTCTTACCTTTGGGTATCTGGGCTGAAGAGTGTCAGAATGGCAAAGTGCTGAACCTCTTATCTTCTACCCTGCTAGCTGTGGGGCAGTCAAAGCACTCTGTGTTTCTTCCTTTAGGAAAGAAATGGGCATAATTTGTGAAAAGAAAAAGACAGTAACTGTGGGACTTTCTCATAGCTGCTCTTCAAACTGTAAGCAAATTCTTTTGCTATTGCTGACTCAGGCTTATTTTTCAAGGTTCTCCAGTTCGTCCTGAGGAAGATTTTGAATGATTCCCTGTCTGTTATCTAAACATGATTATGATAGTTGTGCATTACTGATCTTCATAGGATCTAAAAATTATGTATGACCTAGGTACCATTGTATTAGACACAGTATGTTTCCTTGAGGTTTCCTTCTCACTGTTTGTCTGAATGCTTTCCTCATTTTCATACTTCTTACTTGGTAGTGATCATGTGCCTGATTGGATGCCTCCCCTATATCAGATTTTAATTTCAAATAAGTGATGTATGTGGGCTCTTTTCTTCTTTTTGTTTATTTAATGTCTCATAGTAGTTTCACTATTCAATGGTTTGTGCTTCAAAGGAGTCACTGTTTACAGATTTATTCTTACATGCAATCTTCCACTTTTACCCTTGCACTCAAATAAAGTACTTGGCCAGTTTAATTTCAGTTTTGAACTTTTGTGTTTGTACTGGTTAAAATGCAATTTCTTTTCACTCTCTCACTATCCAGTAACAGCTAAATGTATATAGTACAGAGAGTGTAGAAGGACAACAATATCCTAAAAGTGAGTATTTCTAAAATTTATGAGGCTGTTAAGACATGAGTTTAGAGGGAAAAGATGGTTTGGTGTCTTATTCCTCTCTACATGTATGTATATGTGTGTACACACAGACACACTGTGTCTCATTCTTACACAGAGCGTCTTCTCCAAGGCTGTCCTAGAGTTAGGGGAGATGAATTGACATAGGCATCATCATAGACATCTGTGTTACTCAGAAAATTAATTATGTGTTGAAAATATTTTTTTTACTTTAAAGTCTACAGCCATTTGATACTATTTTTTTATTATTAGACATACTTCATGTTGGCTCTTTTAGTTAAACTATCTACGTACCTTTTTAAAACATTTTCCTCAGTCTTTACATATAATTTTTTTCATGTACCCAGCAAGTGCCCTACATTCATTGCTATTTTTTAAGAATGATGGGTACTTTTAAATCAGATTCTACTTTATGTTAACTCAGATGACCTTGCCCTGTCTCCCTCACTTACCCTCAGATTCTTGTGTATACGCTGCAGCTTGTTCACCAAAAAGTTTTCTGTTGGACCATTGTTTTAATTCTTATTTATGGAATCTCTTGAAATCTGTTTTCTTGAAATTCAAAAGACCAGGATCATGAAAAATCATGCATTGTGAATATTGAGAGGAAAAAATTATATTTCATTGAAATTCATACTTCTGTATTGTCACTCTTAACAGAGCCTAACTTAATAATGTCTAAAATGTATATTAATCACTCACCAGAAGAATGCATGAAGAATGCATGCAGTTTAATGTAGGTTTTGATTATTTTGAAGTAAGACAAATTGTATTTGTGATAAAGATAAAAAAACCTTTTAGTTGGCTTTCCAATTCACCTGCTCTAAGCAGAAACAAAACTGCTTTCAGAACACTTGGTAAAAATAGCTTAGGGAGAATTAACTAGAAATATGAGGGGGAAACCTACTGTGCACAGTGAGAGATCAGAAAAAATGTTTAACCTTAAAAATATGGTTTTTTCTGACAGCACCAAAACCCTTTGTGAATGACAGTGATTATTGAGGATGGATTCTGAGGGATGCTCAGACTGCCTTACTGTACCTTTCTACAAGTCACATCATCTTAATGCCACTTTACCAGAGGCAAAGAGAGGCATCACAAGAGTAACTCATCCCACCTACTTTTCAGAAGAAATGCATCTAGAAGTGCCTGCCTGAGTGTAAAGGGAGTCCAGTGGTTCACTTCAACTGGATACCTTCCTTTTGTACAGCTCACTGTAATGTGTCACTGACCCACAGCTAAGGAAAATTGCACACCTTCCTGTGTAGATCCTCAAAGCTGGGAAACTGTAATTGACAGTTTGATGTTAATGGAAAAACTGCTAGTGGAATTTGGATGAAATCTTTTACATTTGACGGCTCTTTTTCCTTTAATTCCTGATTGCAAATTTTCTCTTTTCAGGTTATGGCCAAAAGTACTGTTGCCATAGCAGCAAGTTTCTGCTTTTGAAGAAAACAAGGGCAGTGTAATATATAGGAAAAAAGCATAAATATTTTGGTGGGAAGAGGGTAAAAAAAAAAGTAAGACCCTTACAGAAAGTACATTTGTAGATGAAATTACATTGTGTCATTTCCCTTCTGCCAAATGCAATTATAGTAGTATTGAGAGTGTGTTTTCTACCGGCGTGGAAAAAGTACCACATAGGAAAACCTTGATTTCTTGTACAGGAGATGGTGTACAAGACACAGCCCATTTATAATTCCTGAAAAGAAGGTTTAGCACAGGTTAGAAGTGGAATAAATGTTAAAATTCAATTACTTGCCATGCTATCCCATGGTTAACTGGTGTTAATATAGATGTTCACCTTTACCATCCTCTCATTTTCATACCATCTGTCTCTTGCACTACATGACAGATACAGAGCCTTAAGTGGCGGAGCATTTGACAAGTGTTATGGAAAGGATATGGTGAAATGCAAGATCTATTCTTCATCTAGAAGAAGAAATCTATTTTAAAACACCTGAGTTTTATGGGAAAAGTGAGTTTTTGAAGAAGGGCAATTCCAGTGAAGGTGAAAGGTTGGAAACAGAGGACGGAATATGTTCTGGAAAGAGAGCAGCCAGTTTGCCATAGTAAACCCTTGGAAGCTGATAACACTTGAAACTCAAGTTATAGTTAGACAGTCCCTACACTTATTACTGCACACAAGTGCTAGACTGCTATGACCTATTCTATGCTTATTTGGTACTCTCCATATTTAACTCTGATCCTCCGTCTTGTAAAATTGCACTAGCCAGGAACAGCCCTAAAATAAATCATTAGAATAACTTATGTCCTGTCTTCAAAATTCATAAGCCACTCAGAACACTTAGTTCTTTTGCACTGGTTACTGTTACCTGTTAGCTCACATGGGGGTGTTGATTTGAAGCCTTTACCTCAGAGCTGATTGCATCAATCATAGTTTAATATCTTCTCAAGATGTGCTTATTTTCTTACTCCATAGTTGGTTTTACCCAAAGCAAAACTCAAAGAAAAAAAAAACAAGGAAAAAGTAGATGAGAAGAAACATTTCATTAGCAAGGGGCACTGTACTGGCAAGTGCTAGTGTGTTCCTTTGTTTTTTTCAGTGCTCAAACTGTAACTTGGCCTATGCCCAGCTCCTACAAAATATTCAGCCACTCACTCTTAAATTAATAAGAACAAAGCATATACACAAATCAATCTTGATTTTGTCCCTATGCCTTGCCTTGGCAAAGTTCATGTACGATGAAGGTCAGGTATAATAGGTTGCTTGTTCAGTTGTGCAGAATTTTGCTGTGAAGTCCTTCGTGCCTTCACAATTGTGTACGTTTTCTACCCATGCTTGCCCTCTAACACCCTGCAGATGTGCAGCTGGCAGCGATTAAAGATGACTGAACTTTCATTGGATCAATGCCACTTTCTCTTCTAAGGCTGTCTTCCATAGGCTGCTTGATATTGTATGTTTGAAGCCAGCTCCTTAAAATTCCTCTTTTCTTAATTTCATGGTCTGCTTCTTACCATGGTAAAGCTTTGGCAATCATTGTTCTGTTATTAAAAGACATTTCCCCATTTGTTTTCATGGGTCAAAAGCATTTCTTTGGGTTAACAGCAATGAATAAGATTTGTGAATATAAACATTCTTCAAAAAGTAGCATGATGATTTCATGATCTGCATGTTTAAGTTGTCTGCAAGACACAGAGATGCCACCTCAGATAACTGGTTGGTTTTTATTTGTTTATGTGTATGGATATTCTTCTAGAAAAATGTTCATTTAGCAAACTGCAAGCTCTATTTAGGTATCTTGATCTTCATTTTTGATAATCTTTACTTTCTCGGGAACAAATAGATTTCTGAAACCTATATGAATTTAACTACTTCTCCCGAAATTTCCATATATTCCTGAGATTACTTTGCACAAGCTAGTGCTTCAGAAGCTCTGGCAGGATTCTGCAAATAATAAAGCTAACGACTGGTAAGGTTTTTTGACCGGATTTGAACAAATTTTGTAAAACAAAAGGTGTCTATATGACTGCTTTTGAACAAATGTATTATTTCAGTCACAATGAGTTCAGGGGTTTGAGTGTTTTGTATGGTTGGTTTCGTTTATTTATTTTTGTTTGGCTTGGGTGATTTTGTTTGGTTTGTTGTTATTTGTTTTTTTAGATGTTAGGGGCCTTTACAGTGTGGTGCTGGATTTTTGAGGGGGAGATTTTTCGCTAGTAAGAATGACAGGAGAATTAAGGCTGCCTAAACAAAAACTTATCAGGCGTTCTTCCCCCATTTTTGATGGTAATTCTACTTCTCAGTCGTGTTCATTTTTAATTGTAAACCATCTATAACTTCTCATTTCCCAGCCCGTAGTTGTGAGTCATTAATGTGCAGGAACTGGGAGAAGGTGTGGATGAATGTCACAGCTAAAGAGTGTTTCACAGTCTGCTTCTGCTCCTCTATCACCTTCTGGCGCTTTCTTTCATAAAATGCCAATAGTTCTGCGATTTTTTTCAGACACAACAAAATTGTGAAATTTATTCTGCAACTCAGCAGGAATCTTTGCAAGTTCTCTCCAGCTGAACTACAGATTTAGGTACATTTGTGCAGTTCTATAAATTGCCTTCTCACCATCTTGTGGTTTAATATAATTTATTTTTCCTACACTACTAAATTAGCATTCATTTAGAAAAACCAAGAAATTATGTAATTAAATGTGTGTAAATGTAATAACATCAAAAAATCTTTGTGTTAGGAGGTTGTTTTTTCCTGAAACCTGTATGAAAAGTTGCCAAATGGAAACACTGGCCTTTCCTGCAGTAATTTGCAGAGAACTGTGTGGGTAACTGTTCTACTTATGTTTTGAAACCTATCATTTTCTCTACCAGTGCCTATCAGAAATCAAAATGACTAAATGACACTTAAATTCAGTTCAAAAAAGCACAAATATGGGGACTAAATAGCAGATAAATGGTCAATAACATAAAATGAAAGTGGATAATGTACCATGTACCTTTCAGAAGGAATTGCGGTAATTTTTAGGGCAGCTAATAGCTCTTTTTTCTTGTAAACTGCAAGAAATAAGACCACCAGCAAACAAGCAAAACAAAAACCAAACAACATTTAAAAATATTTGCAGAATACTTCTATTTTCAGCTAAAAGTATTTGCTCTGAAATGACTTTAGATTAGTTATATGAGTTACCAAAATAGCAATAAAAACATACTAAATAAAATATTAGGATACAAATGGTGGATTTCTCATCTGGTGGATGTATGAAATACTGAAACTATTTTATATCTTCTAAAATGATGGACTGTTTATCTTCCTTTCTTTAGCATAAAATCTTGTCTTATTTCTGAAAACCTGAATTCTATATAGCTCTAACTAACTTGATCTATGTAAGGTGAAGGTGGAGAATATAATACCTCTCTTGTGATTTTCCACTTTACATTGCTGCAAAGCTTGACATTATTGGTTTCCAGTTCAGAGCCAACACCTGCAGAAGGGGCTGAATCTCTGTGAGTTTATTTCAGTTCACAGGCCTCTTATGGCAGCAATTCAGTAGACATTCAAGAGCAAAAAACACATCTAAAGGTGTAATTAGTGAAATTACATCCAAATGCCTAACTCTTAATAATTTGTGAATTGATAATGAAATATTTTTTGAGAATGAACCTGTGCTAATAAAGGTGTCAGTTTCTTTGACAGTAATTTTTATGTGTTGGAAAGTCCTACAGTTTCAGAGAAGTAAATAAATTTTTAAAATCTTCAATATGCCTAATTTCAATCCATACAGAATATAATCTATAAATGGGAAAATTATTTGAGGGGAGGGGAAAAATGAAACTAGTGCACATTTGAATAATAAAAAGATTTTTAAAAGCACTGCATTTACCTAATCTATTGTGCAACTTGTTTCTTCTAGTGCAGATAATACTGAACTTCTAGCGGTGTGTTTGTGATCCCAAAAGATCAGAACAATTCTCCAGCACCACAACAAGTTTCTAATTTTTTTTTCTTTTTTAATGAGGAAACATCTTTTCTCACTTAGAGCATACACATAATGCTGTCCATGATGCATTACTGAATTTTCATGACAGAAACAATAGCCATGTAAAAGAATGTGAACTGCATGAGCTTTCAATATTTATTTCTTTCTTTATTTAAAGATATCTATTTGACTACTCTAGAAAAAGAGTCTTAGCTTGGCAGAGCAGTTGGCATCTGTTTTTTCCTGTTGTATCATTAGATATGTCAGAGCTTACTGAATATTTTCTTTCCTGTTCCACCATAACGTCAACGTGTTTTTTGTGGTGCGTGATTTCTTTTTTTAATAGTGCTTTCGTTCTTTAGCAGGGACTCTTGTCTTCCCTTTTATTTGGCCTGGAGACAGACTGCTTGGGTGAAAATCAGTTTTCATAGTGGTGCAGCAGTTTTATGAGGCTAAAAGCAATATGTAATTCATCAAATGTCCCAACTTATCTACTTCTAGATTTTATATTCCTATCTGTTTTACTCTTTCATTCAATATTACTTTTAACAACATCCTTGGATAAAAACATTTTAATGCTATTTTTAATTCCTTAAAATGTTGCATGGTTCACTCACGCCAGCAATCTATGAAGGTAAACTAGGTTTCTTCAAGTGTGGTGTCTGAATGCATTTATTTCTAAGGTTTTCTTTGTGCTTTGACTTTGATTAGTCACCTCAATCATACTGTGCATTTGGTGAATGTTTTTTGGGTAGCTTTTAATAATTCATAATTTCAACATCCTCAATGAGAAGTATGTTTTAATAGAAGAGTGCTTGGTATGGCAGATTTGTTTGTATTTTTTTCTCTTCATGTTTTATTATATTCTGTGTGCTACTACATTTTAAAGACACTTTACAGCTGTAGGATGTTAACTTGTATGGTATTCGGGGATTTTTTTTATTTTGCATTGCACAGGAACTAAAGAATTATTTCCCTACGCCATAAAATTTAATTTGATACTTCACGTAAAATTAGGCAATGCATAATCCTGTTTCAAAATAATTTTATTTCCTAGCTTACATGAAATATCTCCAGATACTGACTGCCCATTCAGTAACTGAGGCAAATAAAATTTATTTATGAATGTAATGAATCTTGTAAAAGTACTCCTTTTTCTCTCTTAAATATTCTTTTATTGTAATTCATGTGATTGGTTGTGGTCTGGTAGAGTACCTGTTCAGTAAATAGGAGCAGTAGTGTTGAACAGATTTTGGACACTGATTGGTTGGCTACTCACTTTGAATGTTTGTAGTGTATTTTGGCTCACTTACACGCGGGGTTTTTTGCTCCAAGAATGATTTTTTTTTTTTCCTTAAACAGAGAGGCAACTATGAACAACTAGCACATTCTGTGTGCTTATTTACAACCCTTTCTTCCAATGTACTTCACAAAAAGCAAATTCTAAAGTGTGTATTCACAATGTATAACTTCAGGCATGTCAATGTAATACCTGTGTTAAGAGCTGCTCTGAAAATTGTCAGATTAGTTGGCAAAGCAGAAGGGTGTCTAATCATATTCTGGACTTTGTATTGGAACTATTAGAAATTTATGCTATGCACAGAAGAGAAGGAAATGCAGAGCTTGTACAATGAACTTGAAGAAAAATATTGAGTATACTACCAAAACATTAAGGTTAGTGAATTTAACAACCTGGATCGAAACCCTTTCTCTGCAGAGTGTCACTACATTTTGGACTGCTTATAAGTTTTTCTCACTTCCTCTGCATTAGAAATTAGTAGCCTTTTAACAAGGTTTTAATGAACCCCAACAATCCTTTAAAGCAAACTGAATAGAATGAAGTAACTAAATAGATATCTACCAGAAACTAGGATGTAAGTGTAATTACTTTTATCACAATTTATAGTTCTGAAATGGCACAGAATAACTGATAAGTGTTTTGAATTGATTTTTGTTTTGCTTTTATGTAACAAGCCCAGTAGCACACTGGCCCCATTTTAATTGCTTAATACTATGACATAGTCTTGGGCATCTTTTGAACTGCCACCAACTGTTCTTGCAAGACGCAGTGTTTCTTTCAGTAGATCTCCTTTGAGTCTTGATTACAACTAGTGCTATTTAGATAAACTCTCAGGGAGACCAGAATTTAATATGCTTTACCTCTTACAAATTTCTCCTGCAAGGATAAAGAAGGGTAGGGATTATGAAGAAAACAGCAAAATTAATGAAAAAGTCAGAAATGAGTGATCTTTGCTGTATGAGCCAATAAGGGTTTGGTGGGAGTAAATGTCAGTCAGGAGCAGAGACCTGCAGCTGCAAGGGTTCACATGGCCTTTGTCTGGCCACATTCCTACCCTAGCCCTGGCCTTTCAGATGAAGACAGGAATCAGTTAGCAACCTGACATGGTAGAGTGTGCTGCTCTTAATGCAATCATTAAAAGTGATTCTGGGAATCACTGGGATGCATACCATATTGTACTCTGTCTATGCAGTGGGCGTGGCGTCTGTAGGAATGGCTGTAGAGCGTGGCCTTTTAGCGCTAGTGATCTGCAGCGGCAGGAAAATAGGGAATGATTACCACGAAGAGACAAGAGGTTATCACTCCTACTGTAACTTCTTTTAGTGACTTGAAGGTGCACACTTGAGATTGCAGGGTGGTCCTGCAAGATCTCCTCTCACTTTTAGAAGAGACATATTAAGTCTTTGACACAACTTTCAAAGGCTGCACATCTCTGGTTACAAAGATATTAAGACAATATAATGACCATGAACTGAGATGAAAAAGTTTGGATCTTGTTGTAATACACTGAGTTTTTCAGTACCTAGAAAAATTCACCTGCATTTATTTTAACATTAAAACCTACATCTATTATACTTATTTCGTGGACACCCTTTGGAGAGAAGCACAAAGGTAATGTACTACAGCATCGTAAATAACAGATTCTCTTTGTAGTGTCAACAATATGGTCATTTTTCTACTTCTTTTTTTTTTTTAAACTAGGAAAAATTATTCAAAGCACTTCAGCAAAAACCTAGTATGGTTGTAGGAGCTCTGCATAATTTTTTAAAATTATACTTCATTCCCTGGATCATGTCTGTCAACAGTCATGCTTAAAACCCTTTCAAATATGACTCAAAATTTTTTAGATACTACAAAATTAATCTGCCCTATCTTATATCCCATTTGTAACTAAGATCAGCTGACTTAAAAAAATTGGCAGATGTGCACTTCATTAGTAATCAGTTTTTAATACATTGTTAATAAGATTTTTACTCTGACAGATGGTTGCTTCTTTAAATAGCATACCAAACTTTTCGTGTAAATGGAGCTTCCTAATTCCTGTATCTCAACAAACCAGTTTCACTTAGTTTTCTTTCAGTTAACTAAGGAGAGGATACTGATATTTGTTGAGATCTGTCCTCTATCAGTCCTATTCTCAACTGAAATACCGTTTTTACTGCTGTATTTGGGGACCCTACTTCTAGACCAGGATGAAAGCAGTGTTATTTCACGTAGTTGTGATTTGAAGAGGTTGAAAAGAAAGGTGTTGTTGAGTACAGAGAAACTGTGGGGGAGGGGAGCGGCTTTCAGCAGAGTCACTGCAAGAATCCAATGCCACAGGTGGTTTTGCAGCAAGCCTTCCCTGGGCTGTGAAGAGGTGCTGGCAGGCAGGATATCTGCTGCAGGGCAGAGCAGGGATCCTCTGCTTAGACTCGTCTCCATGCTTGGGCTGCATGGGAAGGGCAGGTGCCACTGGCTTGATGTGGTCACCAGGGTCATTTGGGGCTGTCTGGCTGTGCCCAGCAAGCAGGAGCCTGTTGGGTACAGTAAGCCAGGCTGGGGCAGGAGCCCTGGTGCAGTGCTCTCACCTCACTAGTCAGGCTACCTTTGCTGCTGAAGTTCCTCACTTATAGCAAGGAGTTAATGACTGTGTTAACGTCAGATGCTCTCTCAGTATTGGCAAGGACAGAAAACTTGCTTAGTAAGAGTAAGTGCTGTGCAAAGACTGAATCTCAGACTGCCTTATGAATCTATAAGTCAATACAGCAGAATAATGTTGAGGCTATACTAATGGGTACCAGGAAATAGTCTTTGTGGCTTTGGAGTCACAAGCTGTGCAATAGAGGCTTTTCAATGCTCATGGATCAAAGAGAGAAAAGAGGAGGGGCTTCTGAGTATTGGCCGCATGAATATGCTTTTGTACTGTGCTCCATCTCTGGGGATATGGCATCTTTGGACTTGGGATAACATTAACTTTGCATCCCAAGGGCATGGAAGGAACCCAGAGGGAATACATGCCTTTTCCATCTAGGTTAGATCCCTGCTGTATTTCAGAAGATCACTCTCCTTCTGCTTAACCCTTCATGTCTGTCCCTAACTATTTTAATAAGCAAGAATTTGTAGGCATGAAAGCTTTCCAGTATACGACAACCACCTTCTGATTTTATTCTGAGATTTGTAAATGTATCTACAAACTTTGTATTTTCAAACTTTCTTTTTCAGCAATTTCATAAGAGATAACTAATTTAGTTCAAAAGCGGATTAACTCTTTAAAGATTAACTTATTTTTGCCCCCAGCTACCAATTAGAAATGTGTATTTCTTCATTCTTAGTAGCCATCTTCTATATTTTAGCAGTGATTACTATTACCACCTGGTAGTCCTTGCATAGCTTTTTCATGCAGACAGCATCTCACTTTCCAAACCATATGCAGTCTTTCAGTGGAAACTTCAGTCAAGGGAGTTGTTTTCCTGTTGCTTTCCACCTCCATAACACATGTACTATGCACATTATTCAAAAAGTAAAAAAAGGGATAAAATTATTTTCCTTTCTCCAATATAAACAACAAACTGCATTATGTATGTGTGGAGAATCATGGCTTTGGCTGCACTTAAGCTTCAAGTAATATTTTCTGTATTCATCTTCCTGATTAAAACATTTATCAGAGACTGCACTTGGTAATTCTTGAATCTGTTCAGATAGTCACTTTTTAAAGAAATAATAAGGGAGAATGTCTTTTATTATAGTTTACTAGATGTTCTCTTTAAATTATCCATAACATGACAGTTACAATTTTCTTTTAGATGCGGTAGATTGTGTTTAGCAATGACCTTTAAATGTTCTCATCATCGTACATTTTAGTCACTGCTTCTAATCCTGCAGAAAAAAAAACCTAAGCAAAAAATGTCTGGATAAAAATACACCTAATAATATTATAAATAACATAAAAGATAACTTTGGCCTTTTTCAAAGCACTTAACCTGTCAAGTGATAAGCTTCAAGTGGTATTACTGTGCAGCAACTTCAGGTTTTGCCAAAACCTTTGAGAAAAATGAAGGAAATTGCTGATATTAATGGCTCTCAAAATTTAGGAGAACTTTCACAGAGTATGTTGCTTCTAAAAGGTGTCAGCTCTTTATTTTTGTCAGAGAGGAGCAGTGTCGTGGTTTAGCTTGGCCCAGGTTTTTCTAGTGGGGGGGGACCACAAAGATGGCTCCTCTGTGAAGCTTCTCGAAGCCTTCACCATGTCCAGCTCTGAGGTGATGGACGTGCTGCTGGCCAAGCCTGGGCCAATTAGAGACGTTGGTTACGCCTCTGTGAAAAACANTCGTACATTTTAGTCACTGCTTCTAATCCTGCAGAAAAAAAACCTAAGCAAAAAATGTCTGGATAAAAATACACCTAATAATATTATAAATAACATAAAAGATAACTTTGGCCTTTTTCAAAGCACTTAACCTGTCAAGTGATAAGCTTCAAGTGGTATTACTGTGCAGCAACTTCAGGTTTTGCCAAAACCTTTGAGAAAAATGAAGGAAATTGCTGATATTAATGGCTCTCAAAATTTAGGAGAACTTTCACAGAGTATGTTGCTTCTAAAAGGTGTCAGCTCTTTATTTTTGTCAGAGAGGAGCAGTAAAGAATAAATTGTTCCCATTTTCTTCCTATTTTTGTAGTGTTTTCTGGAATACAGTAATAGACTAGTGGCTAGGAATGAATGGCACAACTGCCTTTAACATGAATGGGATTGGTTTCCCCTTTTTTTGTAGGCTGGGTCTTAGCCCTCAGGTTCACATGATCTGCTCTTTCTTCATTGGAACTGGTTCTCAGTCTCTAGTTATCCACCAATTATGGCAAACTAATTTCCACTAATGACAACTCTCAAATCATCCTTCACCAGTCTTCAGTGTAATTTCTTTTTTGGCCTTGGGCTTCCAGAACCATACACCAAACCGTCTGTTAATTAGCTCTAGAGTAACGAACAAAATATTACACAGAAATGTGACCCTGTAATAATTAACAAGGTGCCCCAGAGGTTTCCATGTATTATGATACTCTTTTCTCTTCAAACACATTAGTGGCCCTTGTGATTCCTTGTAGATTCCAGTGTTGCTTTTATGCAGATGACTACGCAATCCGCATTAGTGGGCCATCTGTCACAGACCTTTCAGTTGAAGCAAAATGTATTTTGAACTTTGTGCAATTGTTTGCCTAAAAATTGGATTTAACAAGTTTTTCTATTTCATCTTGACTTTGAATTCAGAAATTTTTTTGCAAAATACGTGATTTGCATGTATTTTTTTTTTTTAAGGTTTAGGGATATTTGGTTTTATAGACTTTTAGTTATTAATGGATTTTTAAATTACTTTATCAATTACAATTGAATAAGACATGATTTCTCTACATTAGTAAGAGATGATGTTCTTGTGAAAGACTTTCAGGGTTAGTTTCCCATTTTTTATTGCTGCAAATTCATTTCCATGATCATGCACACAGTGTAACTTCTTGCCATTTTACTTAAAATTCAAAAAATGTGCCACATTTCTGTTTGATATATTTTTGTTTTTTACCTTTGTGATCGCCTCAAGAACTGAACTAATTATGCTGATATGAGGATTTTACCTGTTTTAGTTCACATTTACTCATAGATTAACCTATAGAAACATGCACGTTTGCATGCTTGCGTGTAAGACTGCAAGTTTCTGAGATATGGGCCTAATTATTATTTATTTAACTAGTACCTTACTGGTATTCAGTGATCTGCATTTGACTTTTCATTTTTATAAAGTTCTAGATGTACAACAATGGACATACAACGCATACTGGATATATTTTTTAAACTTCTTACATTTGTTGTTGGTTTTGGTTTCNTTTTTAGGTCCTAACTTTGGAGGTTGTCATTTAAATGAATGCATGAAGTTCTCCTCAGGGTTTTTGTCTTGTTTAAATAAATTGAATTGAATTGATTTAGTGTTCCTATTACAATTTGTTAGAACTGCTCAGGCTGTTGAGGGATGTAATGTCACTGGGCTTTATTATGAATTACAAAGGGATAAAAAAAGGGAATTGCTGAGCAGTTGCTTTGACATTAATTCAAACGTTGTATAATATGCACAAAATTCTCCCTTTGTGGCAAAATTTTTGATTCTGTTTAATTACATATTTTTGTATTGTTTCAGAAAACAAATCAAGTAAACAAGGTAATTTTTAATTTCCTTATGTAGTTCTTAGTTTTAAATCAAGAGTCTCCATTAAGTAATTATAGTAAACATCTTTAGTGTAGCAAAATACCCCTCAACTATGATATTTCTTAGTCCATCAAGAGAAGAAATAACATGACTTTCTTATGTACAAATGTTAAGCCATCTAGAAACTAGGAATGCTGGCTCCACCTATGACACAGGAGATGGCATCCTGGAAATCAGTGATTTTGAAAATACTTTGGAGCCAGAGTAGAAAACTAGTTGAACATTGCAGTGGCAGTAAATGAAAAGGTTTAATGTGACTTAAGGCCTAGAAGTAGAATAGTAACAAAAAGTGGTGGAAAGATGGATTCTACCTTTGTATGAACAGCACAATAGCTGTGCTTGGAATAGTAGGATCCCTTTTGGAACCCATACTTTGAGAAAAATGTAATAATACTGGAATACTATATGTTATAATATGAGAAGGGTTTGAAGAAGACCATGAGTGTGGCGATAAGATTGGAAAGGAAGGACTGTGAAGCTCTAACTGGAATCAGTTCAAGGAAACCCTCCTGTCTATGTGATGGGAAGGAACAAAATATCTGGTTGCAATTAAATACTACTAAACTGAAATAAAGCTACTGCTAAATAAGTATGAACTGTTGATTGGTTTTATAACAAGTTTTGTTCTCGAAAATTCCTAAGGAATGAGACATTCTTTGAGATCCAATTGTTTTTAACTATGTTATTGTATTGAAAATATCGAAAAGGTTTTCATAGAGTAACTTTTTAAGAAGGCTCTAATTTAGACTAAATACAATATAAAATGCCTGTCTCCAGTATATTCTTGATGGCGTCACTCTGATTTATTACTATAATCCCTTATCACAGCAACAATTCTTTGATAATGTGCAGAAGTGGAACAATAAATCTCCAGATATCTGAAGAACTGATACATTCTATGAATTTAATTTAGCAATGTGTGAACGTTCGTGTGTGTTTCGGTAGTCTTAGGAATTTAGAAATCTGTAGTCAGTAGAGAAACTGACTTTTTCAGAGGACAAATCAAGTTCTGGATGGCCAGGTTACCCAGGGACCGGTGTCTCTCATGGCAGGCCTTGGGGATCCTGGGTGACAAAGTCTCATGACTCTGAATTTGAATTGCAAGCCTAAAGTTCAGAGCACTCATCTCAGAAGTGTTTAGGTAAAAAAATCTCATATACATATTTTCCCTTGGATTCAACATCTAAGTAATGTTAAAGACTCAGCCTAAAGATACATACCCAAGGTTACATGGGGGCAGAAATGTGAATCTCCAGGCTGGTGGTCTCACCATCAGGTGGTATTTGCTCACACCCCAGTGTGCCCCCCACCAATTCTTTTTAACAGCATGAGGAGGAATGCAAATTGCATACTGGTTGTGAGCTATTCCTGAGAAAGTACTGATACCAAAATAATTTGTGGATCATAGAACACAGCCAGAAATATAAGATCTGCCAAAGTAATGCTGTACAGTTCCTTGTTCAGTGTAGGCAAATGTTGAGTGAAATAAGTGATGCTGTATTATATTGCATTAATGAGACCATTGTAGTCTTGCCCTCTGTGCTTTGAAACAGATACTGAAAAATCAGAAAACATTCCTGCAGGAGCCACAACAATGATTTAAGGTCAGAAATCTTAACAGGGACTGAAAGACGAGAAGCTCTATCTAGTTATTTTGTTTTAAAAATCCCTGCAAAACCCTGAGAAGCAATTTAATATTTATTGATATTCCCACAGAGAGAAAATTTGTGATGGTAAAGAGCTCTTTAATCTATCTGATAAAGATACAAGAATCTGAAGATAGAAAAATTCAGGCGTTACCTGGGAACTTTGGGAAAGCTAAGCAAAGGGTGCATTTTCACTCCTTCAAGTATTTAAATCTGGAGGGGTGTTTATATGTTTGGAGGTTTTGGTTTTTTTGTTTGGTTTTTTGTTGTTATTCTTGGTTTTTTGTTTGGTTTTGGGTTTTTTTTTTTTTTGCTTGTTTGTTTTGTTTGGTTTGGTTTTGTTTGGTTTTCAGATTTTGGTGGGTTTCTTTGCGTGTTTTTTTTTTTGTTGTTTGTTTGGGCTTTTTTGTTTGTTTGTTTTGTTTTTAATAAAGGAAGTTTTAAAAGTAAAAATTGACTATGAGCATGTTCATGTGAAACTGTGTTAGACAACGCAGCTGTCAGGTGATGACAGATGACAATAATCCTCCTTTCCTACCTTCCTCAAATATCATCTCAGTAATTTGCAAGTGAATACACTATTAAGATGCAGAAATTGTGGGCTTTTCTGTTCTTTTAGAGTGCTGCTGTCTTATGGATTTATTAGCATGAAAAAAGCAGTAAAATTCGCCAAGGGTGAAATCCACTCCTGGCAGAAAGCCAGAAAAGAGAATGTGCTCCAGTTGTATTGTGCTTGAGACCTGTTATGACATGGCTTTATTGAAAAAATTGTGGAACTAGAATTCTTGAAGAATTATTCTCCAATGGCTTCTGGTATGCTGTGCTGATACCACTGTAATATCAGAACATCTCAGAAAATCAATTAATTTACAACCTGTAGCACTCACGAGGAGATATTATTTTCCCAGGCAGAGCTGAGTGAGATTAAAAAGTTTTCACAAGGTCGTGCACAAAGTCACTATTGAGGTAGGGCCAAAAGAAAAATCACATTTTTATTCTATTAATTCAAACTTTTCTTTGTGGAATATAGAACAAAACCAATTGAGACATTTATGAAAATTTATTTAAAAATTGTATGTGGACAAGAGTATTATGGTTTGTTAAAGCATTTTCCTTGAGCTAGAGTTTTTGAACTTGTTTTGTACATTAAAAAACCCCATCAAATGAGATATCCAATTCAAAAAATTGTAAAGTTGTTGTTTTGCTGTTATAGAAGAAATGTTTGTTTTGTTTTGTTTTTTTCACTACACTGAGTGTTTGCAAAATCATCAAATCTGCAGGTATTCCTGTTAAAAAGAAAACAGAAATTTTTTTCAACCTTTTTTTGAAACTCTTCTAATGAAAGAGTTCTATTTACCAGTCTTTAGGTTTCACAGTCCAGTTCCTTGACTGAAAATTCATTCTTATTTCTTTACAAAGGGCATACTAAGAGATACATGGTTTTAAAATAAATGAAAGGTGTATGATTTAAAAAGAGAAACTTGGTAAACTTTGATTCACAGTTCATTTTATTGCCATTGTAACTATTCAATTTTTCTTTTTACAACCTAAACTCTAAATATGTCGTAGTTGTAATGATAGAAAATGCTACTGCTGTGGTGTGGAAGTAGTTTTGCAACTAATTTCAATTCAGGTTACCAAATATACATTCTATATTGTGGAAGAATAGAATCTTGACACACTTATGTAAAGTAGAGGTTTATTAGGTTGGCATTAGGTTGCTATTGGGTTGGCATTGTCCTACCAGTGCAAGAGGTTCCCATTTAACTACATCTTCAGGCATATTTTGTTTATCTTTAGAGATATATATATATACCATGTAATTACTTCAGTCCAGCCCTCTGGGGTTTTAGAATTGTTTTGACAGAAAAATCTGACAGTGTTTAAGATGATAACAAGGGATAGTTGGACTGTCAGATCCTTAAAGAGTTCTGACAATATCAATCATAAGATTCACTGGATTTCTAAGATAATGAAATGCTAGAAGGTGGAAAAGAAAAGAATGCAATGCAATTCTTTGCATCTCCTTGTGCTTAAATTTCTCTTTTGGAATTGAAATGTAGTTCTCTGACAAACGAGGCACAGGCTAATAAACAAACTTGGTAAAGTTTTGCCCTGTTTTGACTGAGTTCTTAAAGACTGAAAAGAGAAAATTTTGATTTTGTTTGAGTACATCTTTTGTAAGAATCATTCACAGCTTAGTTCAAGATGTTTACAGTCTTTGCAAGTTTTTCTTGTTCTCTTGAAATATTTTCTTTTTTTCCCCCCCTGCCCATTCACACTATTACCAGTACAAATCAAATGTTTGACATTCACATCTGAAATTTAGAATGAATTTACTTTATGTTGAGGAAAGTAGCTATAATATATTCTGATTTCAGATATAATGATGGATTTCTATGAAGCATCAATAAACTATGAAAGATCAAAATAATAATGAATACCAGGGAAAGTGATTTACAAATATCTCCTGTTTTTATATCTGTCTGTATACATACTTTTTAAAAAGAACTTAATTACATACTCATCCTGAAGGCAGATGTATTTTTAGGCTTGTTTTGCAACTTTGCTGCTTTGATTTGCAATAGGTTTAGGTTTCTTTTTGTAGCTCTGCATCTGCACTTAAACAGAGATTGAGAGTGAAGGTAGTCTCAGATAGCAAAGTTTTTCATACATTTTCAATTGCTTTTCTAGAGCAAAATGTCTGGCAAAGTTCCAGAAAATACAAGCGTAGTTGACAAGGAGACTGAGAATCTTCTCATTCTTTAATACATACACACATCTGTCTACCTGAGTGTCATCATTATTCTCAGAAATAAAGCTGAAGCTCCTGCTCCCTTCCTGCTGCAATTACAGGGAAGGAGTGGAGAATGTTTTTGGTTTAAGCCCCAAGTAACACACAGTCTAAAAGAAGCTGCAACCTAAATGAAACTTTGGTCTGTGAAATAAACCTTTGAATTCTAAAGCAATAGGTGCCTGAAATAATCGTTAGAAATGTGGATATTTCCATGGTTTATCACTGGTTACCAGTAAATGTGTGTCGTTGCAGCGTGTCACTATGGGTTTACCAGTGAATACTTGCATAGTAGAAACATTCAAATCTGCTTGGCTGGATGAAGGTTACTCTTTGTCTCACAAAAATGTTTTGATGTTCAAAGAAGAAAAATAATAGAAAAATAGATACCTACAAATCCATAGGACCATGAAGACAGCAAAACATCAAGAAAAAGAAAAGGGGCTGAGACAACTGTCTGCCCTCTGTCACTTCTCAGAGCTGCAGATTGAAAGGACAGGAGGCAGCAATTGCAAACTGCAAGGGAAATTCCAGTTGAATATAAGAAAAAAAAAATCACAGCGTGTTAAAGCTCTGGAGTGTTGCCAAGAGAGATTGTGAAGACACCATCCTTGGAGATATTTAAAACTTACCAGCTAAATGTTCAGCCATATACATTATATGGTTATTTATTCTCTGCTTTTAATTGGCCTCTACTGCCTCTTGATCAACTGCCAGATTCAATTCAATAGAATAAGTACTAGCAGTAGTGACTACTGAAAACTTCTTTATTTTCTTGAAATAATTCCATGGAATTTACTGGTACAGATAGATAATTTTCTAAATTACAGTAAAACCAAACGCTTGACATAGAGAGCTTAGAAAATACATTATCAGGAAAGGTTTCCTTTCACATAAAAGTGAAATAAGAGGGATATAACTTCATACTCAAATACAGCATATTGTAATTAGTTTACTCTATCTTTCTCAAGGGAAAGAAGGTAAAGCACTGAAGTAGTATTTCAGATAGAATTCAATTCTTTATGATGAACATAGTTATTCGGTAGCTGACATTTAATGGCCAATATTTTTGCACAAGCCTAGCCTCCATGCCTGATGTTATTAAACAATGCTGTGTTGCTTATTAACATTAACTTCCTTATTTAGTACACTGGAGTATTGAGCTGTATTTTTAGGAAATTGCAGTGGAGTTTTACTGTGAATCACGTTGCATAAAATCATAACTCTGAGACTTCACTGCATATATTTCTTAATCCCGATAGACTTAGTACGTAAAATAGTCTGATGAAATACTAACGGTAGACTTTTTGCAGTTTTTCAGTGCACGGACCTAGACACTTGTCTAGGCCTTCTGTAGATATCAATGTCACAGGCTCCATATGCCCAATAATAATACTAAGTCTGTAGGAATATTACTCAATTAATATTTGTAAAACTATTATAGGAGAGTTTTAAAAAACAGTTTAGATTGTCAGTTCTTCCATTTCATCTACATTATTATATAGTTAAAAGGAACTTGATAAAGCTAGTCGGAATAGAAAATATAATTATACCAAAACAGGAATTCTTCTAGATTATTATAATTTAAAACCAGATTGGTTTTCCGGTTTGACTGACTGGTTTCTAGACTCTCTTGCATGACAGAGTATATCTAGACAGTTTATCTTATTTTGATGAGTGGGATAACCTGTGGGAACAATTAATTTTACAACACAGCTATAAAGGAAGTGTTCTCTTACTCAATATTCAGAAAATATTCAAACCATTTTGTCGAGAGCAGATGGAAAGTTAAGGCAGAAAGGCTGACAAGGTTTGTGTAATGTTCAAATTGAATATTAAACATTGAGGAAGAACTGGAAGAATCACTATATTTTTACTCTTTTTCCAAATATATTTCATAATTCCCTTTAAACTTCCAATTTTAAATTTTAGCATTCCACACATTCCTATATATCACTACATGGCCTTGAAAATCAAGGATGCTAATACTAGCTCAGCATTCCTGGATTTATTTACACTACACTCTAAATGATGGGGGTTTCCTTCAAGGCTTACAGAAAATTTGTGTATTAAAAATTTTTAAAAACTTTTTAGCAATACTCTTGGAATAGTATACATAGAAAAACTGAAACAAATTATAAATTGTGATTAAATCTAAGACTTAAAAGTTAAGTATTCTATCAGCGTATATTTTTTGTATTAAGGATAATAGCAGAAATAATACAGATCATGTGAACAGATATTTATTGAAATTAATACTTTTAATTATTCATAATAGTTTAATGCTTGAATTAAATTAATTGTATCTATTATACTTTGATGTGGGAATCTTTGTGCAACTGATAAGTGATTATATTAAAATTATACAGAAATAGAATTCTGATGTTTTAAGTATCAAGTTCTTAGCCTATTTCTCCAGGTCCTCTAAAATAATTTGCTAATATTCACAGCTTTGAGGATGCTGTAACTAAGAAAAAAAAAACACAACTAAACTTTATGACTTTGTACTTCTGTAACTGAGGTTCCTAAAGATATCTTAGAACCTTATTACTAAAATTTTAACTGTAAATTTGAGAGTGTGGACCTCATAACTTTACTCTTTTCCGCTTTTCATTCTTAGTCTGCTCTAGTATTCCCATCATTGCAATGTCAGGGTTCAGTGTTGGTTATATGAATCAAGTATTTTAGGATATTATCAGTTCAGAGTGCATTTCTGCTTGAAAAAAAAGATGAGCCAGATTCTGACTTCAGAAAAGTAAGCTTGTTACAGCCAACTTCATTATGTTTGGTGCCCTCTAATTTGCTATTCCTGGTGTGTCATGGAATAGATAGCAACATGCCAAGTAAAATTGCAGTTGTCTTCATAGCAATGCCAGAATCTGACTAATCTTGTCGCTTTAAAGATAAGTTTTTAGGGACCCGATCCAACAACCCCAGGTATCAGATGACAAGAAATTTCTACCAAACCTAGCAAGTGCTGTAACACTGCTAAATAAGAGGTGATTCATGTAACAAAATACAGAATTTAAACAAAGAATTTGCTATATAAAATGCTACCTTAAATGAGTCCCAAAACTAATAAAAAATTTCAGAAATCTCTTTCACAGTTATTGGAGCAGATGAAATTCTTGAGATGTTGTTCACAGAATCACAGAATGGGTCAGGCTGGAAGGGACTACAGCAGGTGATCTGGTCCTATGTCCCTACTCAAGCAGGGCTGTCCTAGAGCACGTGGCACAGGATTGTGTCCAGACAGCTCCGGAATACGATCCTCATCTGATCAATAGATTCCCACCTTCTCTTGAAACGCATGTTCTTCCTGTATGTTTGAGCTGACATAAAATTTCACCATCAGAAACACAGAGAGGAAAAGAGCAGAAATTTTTACTAAATCCCAAGAGGGTCTTTTCTCCTGCTTTTTTTCCCCTCAATGATGTTATTTTGGATTTATATATCTGTGACCCAAGAAATCAAATACTTAACTGTGCTTACAATGCAGAGTGAACTTCTCAACAGCATGTTGATATGAATTTTCTGATTGTGCGTTAGAAGACGTTTAGCAGGTCTAAGTAAGAATAAATCTCATGCATATGCTACAGTTCTTGAAACAGGGTTTTAATGTATAGCTTAAATAAAGATCAAGTTGGTTTTTTTTCCATGTTAGATTTATTTTAGATTTTAGAAGTCAATCATAAATTTCTGTTTGGAGAAAAATTACTCAAAAATGTAAATGGAGTAAGTTTAGAAAAAAGCATCAGAAGCTATTCCTCATTTAAAGATTGAATGTGATTCTTGTTTAATTTTGTAAATGCACCATGCTTTATTAAATACAGTTAAATCCTGTTGCCATAGCAATCCGTTCTCCACAGAATAAAACTGCTATACTTTCCTGTTGTATTCCTTTATTTAGACTAGTTTCCTCCATTTTGATGCATTTCACTTTGTATAAATACTAAAAGGAAAACTTATTTAGTAAATGAATTCTCAGGCTACTGTTCTTGATGACATTATGACACAGCACAGCAAAGTTTGCTTTCATGTTTTCTTTGGAAATGAAAGGAAGGAAACGTGGGACTTTGTTTGCTATTTATCTTTTTCCTTGTAAAGTAAAAATCAATTTAAGAAGTTAAGGATTAAAATTCAAGATTAAAATACCTAGAGGTAAGCCGGATTCTAAAAAACCTCTCTGCTTTAATATGAGATATGGAAAGATGTCTGGGCAAAGTTCTGAAGTTCCATGGACTTCAGTCATCCCCAAATTACAGACATTTTGCAGATGCACATTGAAATAGTGCCTTTATATATTTTTAAATTATGTAGTATAAAAGAAAGCAACTTGATACGTTTTCACGAATCTGATATTGCACCGACCAAAAAATCACAACAGTCCTTATCAAAGTTGTCTATATGCAAGCCTACATATGCACACATTTAAGTGTAAGCATATGTCAAAAAGCGTACTTAGCATTTTTCACTGCTCTTGTGTGACACTATCATGTCATGACACTATTATGTGTAACCACCTTGTTATTTTCAGATAAAAATTCTATGTTTTTTATTTTCTACATTTAAGGAAACTGAGCAGAATTGTAGTTAAATTACTTATGTATTTCGCAATAAAGCTGTGTATGTTAATGGGTTCCTCTTACAGTGTAATTAACACTGAATGCTACATTAGGAAACATCTTCTGGTTGAGAAGGGCTTACTTGTCTCTGAGGAGTGGCATGGCTTTTGTGTGGGTAAATTTTGTACTTGGTTGTTTCTTTGCTAAATATAAGACACAAACAATAGGCTATTTTAGCCTCCTGAAATTAATTTCTTTTAGCCTTACTAATGGAAGTCATACCATGGAAATTTTTTGAGTGCAGTTGAAGATGTAACTGCTTCCTCAACACCTG
Organism: Dasyornis broadbenti; assembly: GCA_013397935.1. NCBI lineage: Eukaryota > Metazoa > Chordata > Aves > Passeriformes > Dasyornithidae > Dasyornis > Dasyornis broadbenti. The sequence goes on from VZRN01001324.1 coordinate 3,440,370, forward strand.
CTGGTCTAAATTACTTGGAGACACTGGGAGTATACTTGCTTTCACAGGTATTTCTAGCAACTAATTGCCTGTGAAAATTCATTTGGTTATTTTCAACTTGAAATGACAGGAAGTGTTAGGAGAGCAGTAGGTGAGGTATATTCCCAGCTCACCCACCTCTAATTTTTAATTCTGTTGATTGAGCTTTAACATATAGACTGTATTGCTGCTCCACTGACTACTGCATCAATAATTAATTACTTCAGATTTTATTTCTATATGAAATTAACTCTATGCTATATTGCGTGTAATACTTGCAGAATGGTATTCCATTTTACAGAGGGGAAAAATTATTCTAGTAAATTGGAGGGGATGGCATGTGCTATTCTGGACTTCCCTCATTATCTCTTTGTACAATCGAAATCATAGTCTCAATTGTCAGAGTTCAATAGAACTGTTACTTTCCTGCCCTCCCCCCCCCACCAAAGTACTGTAGGATTCAAATATTTTGTGGCCATGTGTTCAATGTCTCCAGATTTCACAAAACAACTGTTGAAAAATTAGCTTGTTAGCCAAGGATCCAGAGTACTACTGCAAAGAAAAGCCTCAAAATTGGACTATTAAATTACCATTCATGATTCAGTTTTCTCCCAATACAGCATTTAAAATAAACATTTGATTTAGTAGAAGATGGAGACACTGAAATTACCAGTATTCTCTGTTGTGTGCCAGCCACACTTGGTTCCATGATTTATAAATTTATGCTGCAAGATGTTGAAGATCTTTGGCATTTATTTGTCCATGAATGTACAGACATGGATAAATTGTCTATTTTCTGCTAAGTAGTCTTTCCCAATTTCATCTGTGAGTTATAGCAGCTATTTTAAAATGATAGCCTGCTTCAAATAATACAGCAAAGACTTATTTTTGCATGGTGTACTTTCTGTCTATATTTTCATTCCAAAGGTGTGTTGATTGCCTGAGTTTCATTGCAAATTACCTACCTGCTATTCACAGTGCAATGTTTAAGTAGACTTTTGATGTTGTACTGGAACAACGATCTGGGGAAAGAACTTTTGCCATAAAAATAGAGGTTTTCACTCTTTTAAAAGTAATCTGTAGGCAATTGTTATTACTTTGTTGTCACTTTTTCACCCAGTAATTTAGGCTAAACCCTGTAGTCTCTATTCATCTCTTGAAGAAGACAAGTTAGTCATGTCCATAATTTTAAATTCATATAAAAGTTTTCTCCAAAATGAATTGTTTGTTGTGGCTACATAATTTTTTCATAATGTATAATATGTGCTACATCCAGGTGTCTGGGTTAATGTTGAAACTGCTGGTTTCAATAATACTTCACTGCAAATGCAGACACCCATTACAGCTCACCTGCTTCTTTAGGTAAGTTCAGGGCACATCATCCATTTTCCCACTACTTTCTGTGGAACCTGCCCCGCACAAAAGGGCCAGGAAGCAGCTGTGGTAAACTCTGGGCAATTTTCCTGGAATGGTTGGCAGGTGAGATCTATTGGTCTTTTCTGACCTAGGTACTTATAGGATCCCTTGTTATTCTTCACATCCCTTTCCAAGTCCGATTATATCTTTGCTTATCTTTCCTAATCCCATCCCTACACATCCAAACTATGTCCCAGTACTCTTCTCAGGCCACATGCCCCTGCTTCCACTGGCTATGCACTTCTTTTTTATTCCTTAGTTTGAGGAAGAGATCCATGCTCATCCCCAATCTATGTATTCAGAGAGAAAAAATGGTGAAGAAAGCAGAGCAGTGAAAAAGACATTCTGTCTTTGTCCTTTTTGTTCCAGATTCCACACTGGTTGCAGATCAGTCAAGGTCAGCAATTTAATTCTTAAGAACACAGATTTTGTGATGATCCTGACTGAAGTCTCAAGACCATAATATCCAGTTCATTAATAAGCATTTCCCACTTAGATACTTCCCTCCCTTTTCCCTTTCTTAAATAAGTCTGTTTGTGGATTTGCCTTGAAATGTTTTCTGTGTCTTTCCCTTTATATTTCGAAATACTTATATAATTAACAGTATCTCCAATTTTGTATTTTCCTATCTTTTCTTCTTACCTTGTCTAGCTCTTTATGTACATTGCCTGAAAATGGATTTTTGGAAGCTTTTCAACACTCAAAGGTCTCATATTATCTGTTGGTTAATGTCTCTGATTTCTCTATTGATCTACTATCCTTTTTGTCTGCCTTTCATTTTTAAACTATCTCAAAGAATATCTATCCCTTTCTTTTAGTGGTTCGACAACAATGAGAAAATTGTTCTCCAAAATAAGCACAATTGATGCAATTTTTTGCTTGTAATTGCTTATTTGATCTGTCAGTCATCCCACCAATTTCAAACACAGAAATAAAAGTTGGACTAGAGAAAAATAGGATGAGGGTGAGTACTCTTTCACCTTTTATACAAGGCTATAAATACAAAGAGGTTTCTGACTGTAACTTCTGTCATATCTTTGAATAATGGACTTTAAACACAATAGTTTTATGCATGATTTAGCAATTGAACCAAAAAAAGGGGCAGATTTGCTATGTTAAAATGTTTAAAAGGCAAAATTATACTTTTATGCAAAGAAAGAAAAAGTCTACAGGGAAAAATTTACAGATATTTTAAAGGAGGGAAATATGTTAAAGGAAAATAGAAATTTCTGGTGTCTCAAATTAAGCAGGTATTGCATTACAAACATTTATTTTGTCATTTTCCTGGAACAATTCCATGTTTTGCATTTGATTAAGTGCAGGTATAGTTTTTATATGGCTTCTTATTTTCTGTAGATGATAAGCTGAATGGAATTGCAATAATGGTAACAGAAACAGCTGTGTTTGTGCTCCAATTTTGAAGGAAAAACGACTGTACATCAAAAAATAATGAGTGTAAAGACAATTGGCTCCACATATTTAAGCATGTACAGAAAAACCCTTCCAGTTCAGGTGTGTCTGTACACCACCAAGTGTCAGTCAAAGAAGATGGGTAACATTAAAAGAGATGACAAAGGAAATAATTATATTTAAAATCTCTGGAGCAATCATTATAACACGCACACCATGACACTATCTAACACTTATCATTTTTGTTCCCAATTTTTTTCCCTGTCATTTTGCTACCCTGTGTCATACCTAAAGTTACACTGTAGATTCCTTGGGGGCAAATCCTCTGTCTCAATTTATTTTGCAAACTGCCAGCAGTCTTGGGGTGCTGTATGATAATGTGCTGTATCTCATTAGCTTGCAGATGTATTTTGATACATGTAACAGTGGTTAGTTTGCTAACAAGCTTAGTCAAAATCAGGAGGTTTTTTCCCATTATTTCCTCTTCACTTCTTCTCTCTCTACGTAAACCTGTGTGCACATGGACGTCCATGCAAATACTTCTTTGTTAGACCTCAGTCCTGCATATCTGTTAGAACAGGATAGTTTCAGGGTACAACCGGACAGTATTTACTTCTTTTTTGTGTTTCAGTGTGGTTTATGCTTAAAAGGAAACACAAGTGCTCGGTATCTCAAAGGATGTTCTCAGAAATTCAGCCTGTTTATCCTTATCTCAGGCAAAATTTATGATGAAGTCAGAGCACTGACAGCCTGTAAATCCATTAATGTCTGCTGTTTCTAAAGCATCAGATCTCAGCTGGCTCAGTGGGTATTTACCTTGTGTGGTACAGGGTTTCTTCATCCTTCATTGGCTTCAGTGGGAGTTGAAAGGTGCTCAGTGGATGATGGCAGGTAGCAGTAGAAATTTAAACACCCACATCACCGAGTATCTGAGTATTAAGACAGAAAGAGCAATAGTAGGTGTTATACCTGCTTAAGAGTGGGATGTCCTCAAAATGGGCAGCTGTGGTTTCTCTTCCCTCTCCCCTCAATTTAGTGATCTCATGGAAAACAAGAGTTTTGGGGGCACTTGTAGTACTTTTTTATTATATTGAAATTACAGAGTAAGTCCGTATGTGATCACAAATTCAATAGACTGGATCTGAATATTAGATGAAGAACGGAAAAAGTGGAAACTTGTTGATAGCATCCTGTTCTTAGGTGTTTTTCAATATATTTTGAAACTGTACCCAGTGAAGAGATCTCGCAAAGTTCTGATTATTTATTTACTTAACTACATATAGGAGGACTACTTCAGTTAGAAATTATCAGCATGATGATGTTCTGACAATTTCATCAAGCCACTGCTTGACATTAGATTAGTTCATATATCTGGAAATTTCCTTTTCTGGTATTTCCCTACAGAGTTTCTGGGTAATTCTGGATTTTCAAAAATTTGAAATAAATAAGCAACAGCCTTGAGCCTTTTTGTAATTAGTTTATGCTCATCTACAGATGGCACGTTTTCTTCCTAGAAGCATCAGTCTTTAAAAGGTAAATTTACTTATTTATGTGACGAAAGAGTTTGTGCACTTCCTTCCTTTATATTCAGATATACCCTGATATTAGTGGAATATATCCTACTACAATAAATGGAGAGTATACTGTTTGGTCAACTAAATAACACCACTTAAATTACATCCTGCAGTACACCAACTCTTTTGTACCACTACATTACCTGCACCTTCCACTTTGAAGATAATTTTACAGGTAAATTAAATCCCAAATCAGAAAGAATAATTATTGTTGATAGTCATTGGACACAATGATTGCTGAAGGGCTTTCAAGCTTGGATTCATTAGCAGATTTAATTCAGACATTAAAAAGTTATTTGTCACTCTGTTGGTCACCAAAATTCCCCTGGTAACTATTAGAGCAAAAGAGGAACTGCCAGAAGGTTCAGTGCTTCCATCTTAAATACCCAAAGAGGAATCACAGGCAACAAGCTCAGTCAACATGTTTCAAGATGACTAAATTTAGGTGAAAAAAATGCCCTTCCTTTCTTAATCTATGTTTGTCTAAAAAAAGAAAAAAAAGAAAAGGTCTTGAAGATTGACTTCCATGGAACAAGAACTGTGTCCAGTGAGGTAGATTACTGAGCTGGGTCTTCAAATTCGTCTTAATTAGGTATAAACAGGTTCTCACTATCTGACTGTAGAACTCTGTAGTTGGTAGAAGTTTGTCTTTAGGAACTTCATCAAAGGCTTTCTAAAAATATAAATCAGTAATGTCATCTGCTGTTAAAATTCGTAAGTTCCACTATAATATCCACAAAGCTAGTTGAGTAGTTGAGTCCCTATGCTGTACTAAGCTAGTTATCCCTTATTAAATTATTGCTATCCCTTAGAGGCATGCTCTGAAATACCTCCTACCTACTTATTTTTTCAATGCTATTTCTCATTGCTAATTACCTGGAAAGATGTAGGTGACATCTGAACCAAATTTCTAAGATTATAAAAAGTGTTTTCCAATCTGTATAAAAAAGCTTGTGCTTTTCTTCTGATTAACGAGATTTTACGTTGTTTCATGAGACAGCCTAAAAACATACATGAACCGTAGATCGTATCTTCTCAGATTCTTTACGGTTCAAATTGGAAGGCAAAGAAAAAGAAAAGAAGGGGAAAAGAATGAATTTTAAAATTCAACTACTCGCCATCCTGCCTACAGTTTATCCAGGGTCTGAAACAGCCAACACAACTTAGAATAGTTAATAAGACAGTTTGCATGGTTGTAAATTGCTGAAGTGTAGTATAATCTGCTTTGTACTCCTCAGACCAAGTTCATCCAGCAATGTTTCTCACATGCCAAAGAAGTAAACAGGTAATGGTGAGTCCATTATTCCACCAGAAACATTCTCTTCCTACTGTTATTCCTGTAAGCACAATTTCTTATCTATTTCAAAGAGGTTAGAGAGTGTGATGAAACTTGGCTCCAAGAACACATGGCAAAAATAGATTTTGTCCCATGAATGAAAGCCTCTATATCCAGAGCCACAATGCAAACACTTGTGTGTTGAAAGATGAGGAGTTCACAATTCTCCATCCCTGTGTCAAGAGGAATCATAGAACTTTTGATTTTTGATGGAAGGGCCCTTAAAGATCATCTTGCTCCAATGCCCCTGCAATGGCCAGGGTCACCTTCCACCAGACCAGCTTGCTCAAAGCCCCACCCAATCTGGCCTTGAACCCTTCCAGGAATGGGTCATCCACAGCTTCTCTGGACAACCTGTGCCAGTGCCTCACCATCCTCATAGTAAAAAATTTCTTCCTTGCACCTAAGTTAAATCTCCCTCTCTCAGTTTCAAGCCATTTCCCTCTCCCTATCACTACATGCTCTGGTAAACAGTTTTTCTCCAGCTCTTTTATAGAAGAAGAGTACAGCTCAAACCGGACTTCAGAATGATGTTCTGTGAAACTGCATTGTACTCTTTCCTTGCTGCAAACTGTGCACAAAGGGTGAGTGAACCTGGGTAGAGAGGTTAACTTTACTTTGACACGTGCTAAAACTAGGGGTGTGGCTTGCTAAAAACAGAAGGGTTTAAAAAAGGGGAAAATTTATTTAAGGTGGAGAAGGTTGACTTATAGAGAGGCATGACAAAAAGAACTTGTTCTGTATGGCTTTCCAAAGAAAATGTGACTTAATTGTGATCTAGGAGTGAAAAAAAGAAAACCCCTAAATATTAAAAGACTATGTAAGCTAGCAGGAAAAAAAAAAAAAAAGCTCCTGGCTGGAAGCTGAAACCAAACAAATTCAAATGAGGAATAAGGCATAATTTTGCTGCAGCAATAGTATTTAACCTTCAGAACAAAAAGCCAAGGGCAACGTGACTCTCCATCTCACTGCCCTCAAATCAAGAGTAGATGTTTTTTCTGCAAGATGTTAAACATAAACTACTAAGCTGAGTAGAACTGAAGATGAAATCTAATGACCTATGACATACAGGGTCAGAATAGATGATCTAATGGATCTGTCTTGAACTATATGAAAAAGTTAATGGGGCTGAACCATTTTACAGAGATGAAGAAACTGTCTTTCATGTCCATTACTCAGCACATTTTTTCAACTGGTCTGTGTAAGTAGTTTGTAGAAATGGTTTTCCTTTGAAGATTTTATTCCTTGTATTACTGTACTGAAACACAGATGGTTATCAACTCCTCACATTGAATTTATTTTTCAAAAAATATTTCAATTTTCTGAAAGTATTAGTGCCATCCTCATCACTATCTAATGCCAAACAAATATGCTTGGAAGTAGGGTCTTTGCTCTCAACTTGTTTTTGTGTCTCTAATTAATTCAGATCTAATCATTCACTACATCTTCATTCCCATATTTCTCCTCTTCTGTGTCTCTGAGGTTTTTGGTAATTAGAGGGTTGGAATTATGAATTCATATAGTCTTGTGGGGTTTTTTTTACCTTCTTTTTCTTGCCTCATCTTTAAGCAGAATTTTATTCTCACCTCTCTTCTTGCCCTGGAGGTCTATACAACATCCCTAGTGCTGTCCTTATTCTTTTTGCTATCTAGTAGCTTAATCCCAGTTTGATTCATTATATTTCTCCGAGGCTCGCTGTAGCAATTTTTCATATCTGATTTTTCTCCTGATACACACAGCTCTACTTTCCCCTCAGTCTCTTTCATGTTTTTGTCTTCCAGAAAGTCTGGAAGCCCTGTGTTTAGAATTAATATTCTTTCTTGGGAATAAATCATGTTTCTCATGTAAGTACTACACTGCCATGCATTTGATTACCAGATGTTCATATTTTGAATATCATATTTCTGTAATGGCATCTCCAGAAACACTATCCTGGTTACACACTGGATGTAGAAGCACCCCATGAATATTTTATAACTCTGTTCATGGAAGATTATATTAAAGTGTCTTTTATAGATTAGTTACATGGTAAATCAGTTGTCCCATTGTTAAGGAAGTCCTTTTTAAGTATTATGGTTGGTTTTATCAGTTCTAAGCCTCAAGTCTTAATGCTCAGCATAAATAATTATGCACTCTTTTTGTTATATTATGGCTAAAAAAGGGGGATTTGTCTCTGTTCTGGTCAGGATCTGAACTTTATAAAGTACAATGGGAATTCTACTTATGAGTAGTTGAATTTTCCATAAGTGACTGAACTAGTGAGTCCTTTAAATTCAGTATCATAACTTTAATAGCAAGCAGTGTCAGGAGTTTGATTGGAGAGCAGAACAGTTGTTCAAAAGGGATTTTTTAAAAAACTTGTCTAGCACTGACTTACTTTTTGACATGAAGCGTATCTACTATTTATAAATTAATATTTCTCCTTTTGATTTTTAAGTCATTCTCTAACTTCTCCTGATGCCTTTTAGAAAAGGATATTCCATTAATTGTATTCATCTTTGAAGTTTATGTAGAAGGTATGAACTGTTACGCATATCCCAAACTCAAGTATATTAAAGTTATTTGCTGTCTCCAACAGTTTAGCAATATACCTCTCTCCCAGTGTCTAATTATTCTATACGACATGAGGAATTTTGGATGACTTTTTACTGATTTTTTTTCTTACTGAAAAACTCAATTATTTAAAATTGTAGCTGATTGAATTGTACTTATTCTCTTCTGTAGAGCTGAATAATTTCAAAGCCTTTGTTCTCTGAGGTTTTAGGTTATATGTACTTTTAACATTTCTATCAATCGGCAAACTTATTTCTAAACGTGTATTAGGGATGAAAAATTTAATAGCCAAGGCTTTCAAATAGTAAAACCTTTGACAGCATGGCAATATTGCTCTGGGGTAGAATTTGGACCAGCAGACTAAGAGAAAAAACATTTCTAAGGAATTATTTATTCTGGTCTTTCTTTCAGAATGCTTGGAAATGAAGGAAATTTTAGCTTGTAAACTGACTCTTGAGTAGAAAGTAATCAGCAGATAAACTTTAGGTGTGAGGTGAACCCATTGTGGTTTCCTTTTAATGGCTATGACTTCATTAGTATCTTGCTTGTTATCAGTACAATGGCTAAGACATGAACCTGGAGGGGGAGGAAGACATCATTTTCCTGCCATTAATATTGAAACTGCTTTCACTTTGCAGGATTTTAGGTAGTGAGGGGCTTTTCATTTTTACTAAAATGTCCACCGGTTTTGACATTTTAACCAAAATAAGTTCATATACTAAAATGTTGGGAGAAATAGGTATTGGTGAAAATGTTTCTGTGAAAATAGAAATAAATATTGAATTAAAAATTGCAGTATTAAGGAAAACCGTATGCATAACAGAAAATACTGGAAATATGGACAGTTTTAATTAATTTGGGGAAGGCAAGGGAGCAGTATTAGAATGTAGACCTGAAAATCCTTACAAATATAATGACCATAGAGACATTAAAAAATTACAAGTTTGAAACATTCAAAGTTCACCTATACAAATTTACTTGTTGGATGATGCAATCCAGGATTATCTTCTTTCTCAGCCGTTTAGATACAACTATAAATCTGAGAGGCTCAAGTGTGCATGATGCTCCAGTTGTTAGAGAAACACCATTTACTTGAAAAACATTGTGGGAAATGTGCTAATCCCATTGCTAAGAAATAACACCAAAACCTGAAATCTCATAAAATGCACTTATTCTCCAGTCATTTGTATATGTAATTGTAAATATACAGGAATGGTGAGATTATCCAGTTAAATATATGCTTAAAAGGATACCCCACTGAACATTCTTAACATTTAATTTACATTTTTAAATTTATATTGGGTGTCATGCTGATGTTTTTACAGAACTGTGTGCCACAACCACAAGATCTTACTCCTATTTGGTAACATTTTTCTTCTAGCTATCTTTTGGCTTTTTTCCCCAGGTGCACTAATTTACATTTATCTACACAAAATTTCTTCCACTGTGAGAGCTTGCACTCAGATCATTCTTCCACAAATCAGGGCACTTAATAACAATGAAGGCTATTTGAAGCATGTGCTAGAAAAGTTTGCTCAGGAGTGCAATTCTCTGGGAGAGTAGAAGAGTTCAGGTGCAGCTAGTTTCTGCAGTAGGTTGTCCATCTCTGACAATGGGCAGTCATACAGATTTTATATTTACTTTGGAGCAGTAACTCTTGCAACAGAGTAAGTACCACGGGAATGCACATGCAGAGCATGAGATTCTGCATTTTCCCCCCTTTTTAAATTTAAAAAAAAATACATAAAAAATACTATTTTCAGCATTTCTTCTAATTTATAGCAATTCTTCACCAGGATAATAAATACCAAATTATTTACTTCAGAGGATTGAGAGGATTACTTAGTTAATGTTTAAAAAGCCCTTTGAAGATAAAAAGCACTGTTGAGCTTCTTAAGACTTACTGAATAGTTAATTATCTAAAGGTCCCATTCGCCCCCCTACAGGTTATTTCTAAATAGGGGAGAGTAAACTCTGGGCTTCATATCATGACTTTCAAAGCCAGGCTTTTTACATCTCATTGGTTTCAAAATTTGCTTTTTTCAGTGGCCTGAATCTGATTCCTTTGAAGTCAATGGCAAAAGGCCAACAGTGAAAAAGCTCCACTAGATCATAATGCAACTGTTCAGAATAAACAAGTTGAAACAATGGTTAGAGCCCCTATTATCTGTACCCCTATTATATCTGTATTATTTACATTTTGTCTTAGTGTGTGTATACGTGTATATGTATCTCATTGCAAGATCTGAACTCAATAGATGTATTATTTTATAACAGGGGTAGGAAAATATTAAGAAGTCTCCACCAGGTGCCTGTTCTCCAGACACCTCACAGCTGACACAGATACTTCATGCAAAGAAATGGAGAAGAAGGAAAGAGGTTTTGAACTCAACATTCGCAGTCAGCCCTTGTCCATGACAGAATCATTGGAGGTAATTACAAGTCATTCTTCCTTCAGTATCTTAGATGTTAAAGCTACCATAAGTAATCAGTGTAAGGTAAATGTTGCTCTCTGCTGAGGACAGGAATCTGCCTTTGAACTAGGTAATCTGGAAAAAACTGTTGCACAGAGATCTTTATTGTAGAAGACATCAGTCCCCCAAACACCAATGCATATATTTAATTTTGCAAATATTAAATACCTCTTGATTCTGATATGACTGATTAGGACTTAGATGTTAAGTATTTCTTAATACTTGCATAATTATGGCCTAAATTTATCAATATACGCCATTTGAGAAAAAGTCATGAGAGTTATCTATTTAACTGAAGTTTATAATTGATTCCTCCCTAAGACAAAGAACAGTATGTCAACGTGAACTCATTTAAATTTGACCTTTTAATGTGCTATAGCAGCATACTATCTTATGATTTTAGCTGTGTTGGCTCTTAAATCAGGGTCTAGATGTAAAAGGTCATACTGAATTCTTGAGCTGAATTTTTAACAAGGAAAACTCTTAAGTTCTTTGTGATTGATACTGAGAACATGTAGGGATCATCAGAGTGAAGAGTAAAAGAGCGAAAAGAGATTTGATTAACTAATTGGTTTCTGTATACCCTATTCTCTTTGCAAACGTACACTAATTGGATGACATGAAGCACAGCTAAAGAGGTAATGATTAAAACACAATGCTATGAAATAAAAAATTATTTGATCTTTACAGTAAGAATGTAAATCTTCAGTGAAAAAAAGAATGTCTGGCCCATGTATGTCAGACATTTCCAAAGTGCAGAGATAATTATAAGTTTATGGCTTTATGCTTCTAAAATATTCCTCTCCCACAGGATCTCATGAAATATGTGTATGTTTACAGGAAATTACGGAAATAGTGAGTCATCTTCTCAATAATTAACACAAGATAATTTCTTGAAAAACAAGATCAACAGGGTTTTTTTTATCCTGATTGCAAAGAATTCTGGTTACCTACTTTCGGATATGTTTAAAACAAGGAGTATTTTCAAAGTAGTATCTAAGTGACATTTGCTCTTTGGCAATACACTTTTACCACTAGTTGCTCCTCCTAGCCATGGATCTGTCACTAGGATCTTTTAAAACTTTGTTTTCTGGCTGATATTCTATTTTCCAAATACTTTTGTGTGTAAATGTCACAAGATGCTCCCAATATGTGGAAGTGGCTCAGGTTTATTCAATTTAGTAGGCTGTGGTGTTTTTCATAAATATGATTGGAGAGATTGAAGGCAAGTGTTGGTCAATGGCTTCTAAAAAGTGATCAAAACCTAAATTGTCTGTTCTATCCTCAAACCCTGCAAAAAGGAATGGAATGATGTCATGGAGGGAAATGAAACACTAAGTATTATGACATTCCTAAATTCAATATAAGTAGACAGAGCAACAAATAGGCTGCGTCAGAAAAATTTCACACGCATACACACACAATTTACCGACTCTAACTACCAACCCAGTGAGTCAGCACAGTGAAGTCCATGGGAATGTGACTCTCCCTCTGACCAGTCTCTGTGTCAAGCCCTTGGGCAGAGGCTCAGCACAAATTCATAAGTAGTTCCACCTCAGGCACTCTGCTTCTGCACGTGTTGGATGCCCACACAACAACATTCTCCCCCAGCCTCTACTACCAAGTGACATTATAGCCAAATATTGATGCAACCAGACCACAGCACCCCCTTCCAGCAGTTTCCAGTACCATTACCTGTCAGTTTTGACCCATGGTCCACACCAAAGCTCACTGCACTCCGATCCTCTTTGCATGTCAGATGTGGCTCGTTATGATCAGGCCTTGTTTGCAGTGTCCTCTTGGCCATGGCTCATTATAATGAGTCACTCAGACCCTGGTTACGGCAAAGCCGTGATGGTGCCATTGTGAAATGAAGGACATTGCCTATAGCACCCCATTCAAAGTAAGCATTTATTCCTGACAGATGGTAGTTTGTGAAACTCTGGGGTGGTTTTCTATTTCATGTTTCTGCATACTAAAGGCTGGAGCTGCCTGCAGATGGTCTAGTTCATGATGTAAATGACACGATCATTTGGGTTCCTCCAGTTCACATCTGAAACCACAGCTCCAGGGAGAACAGGAATAACGTGTAACCAATGTAGGGAGGATGTAATTTTTCCTTGTCTGCATCTCCTGTTGCAGGAACTGCAAGAAAGGGCACAGAGTCACCACAACACATAAAATGTAACTCCAGGATATTGTTATAATGATGTAGAAGTATAATGAACTCTTTCAAGTATTTCTTTTAGACAGCCCTATAGAACCCAATGTTATTTTCATAATGAAGAAAATTCAAGAGCTTTATTGCTAAAAAATAGAGCAAGTTCTTGCAAATGCTCAAACGGAACATGATGTCCAGCATAATGAGCATGCTAAATGAATAGCCACAGGATACAGAAATTGTTTTACAAGTCTTCTCCATTAATCTTTTCAGAGAATGAGAATCTGCTACAACATTGGAATTTTGTTTTGGTGCATTCTAATTTAAAGCTTATTGTAGTCTTCATTTAATTTGGAGCCTGCAAATAGTAGCTAATGAAATTTGACCTCATAGACAGAGAGTAAAATAAATAATATCAGTAGTCATCAATTAAAAAAACAAAACCTATCAGCACACATTTTAAATGTATGTAAAGAATACATTTCTGAGATACAGAAGTATTTTAAATTCATGCAGTGACCTGTATGACTTTTTATCAATATACCCCACATGAATAATGCAGCCACCCCAAACTCGTGCCATTAAAAATTGTAATAGTTGTCTGACATGCATAAGCAATGTTACACCAGGGATCTATTTGGCCCAGAGCATTCCATTAAAACACAAAGTGAGTTTCAAATGTATATGCTAAAATGAAACATCAGCTATAATGAAAAAGGAAGCAGAACAGTGTGGGCTTTAGATATTAGTCTGCATTTTCCTTTAGAGAAAATTTTGCCACGCTTGTACTATACCTAATGCCATTCCATATTTGAAGTACAATCAATCCACATTTTACTTTGCTTTTAAAATTCTCCTATGAAAGGTATAAGGCAATCAATGTGCTGTGCTCTAGAGAGATGGTGATATTATTTGAGTTGCTATTGCTTCTTAATATTTAGTTTTCAATAAAACCTTGATTTTAGTCCATTGTATTAGCTACCATACAAGTACTGAGGAAAATGTGGTCCCCAATCTAAAGTTCAGCATTTCTGTTTGAATTATGAAGCTTTGGTAAGCTTAGAAAAAGACAGGTAAAACACAGTAGAGAGCACTGGTTATTATTTGTTCCTCATATGCTATCCTGAACATTCAGAGACTGACATCAGACCACCATCTTCACGTTCTTGTATCAGTTCATACAGCAGGATAGTATAGCTTAGGATACCTAAGAAATCATCCTATTGGAATTAATGGGGTTTTTTTAAGTGATTCAAAAGACCTTTGACACTGCACAGTAGAGTACCGGACATTATACAGCTTTGAAAGATTGTCTTCCTAACACTGCAGAGTTCAGCCCTTCCCTTTAGCAGTGAGGAATTCAGTCACAGCAAGAAGAAAACTAAAAAAACTGTTGGTGAGTTTTCTACCAAGCACAGAATCTACCTCCATAGATGTCCTTGACATAGCAAATGTATTCCAAAGTGTGTATCAGAGGTAAAGCAACAGGAGAAGGTCATTTAAGACTGAAAATCCTGGACAAATTCTGGCTTGACCAAAGCGTGCAGGTGAAAGTTCTGTAAGTGTGTTTATGTAACTTTAGTGGGGCTACTGGTGAGGAAAGTGGTTTTCCCTGACACCAGATGCACAAGAAAATGTTAATGCTGCTGTGAAGTACTGTGTGACAGGCTTATTACCAAAAGATGATGCATATAGCCTTTGGATTCCTACATCTATAAAGCCATTGTGGCTACTATGTGCATTGGTATTTCTGAATCTCAAATATTATCAATTAATTTATTGCATAAAATGAACACCTACATTTATACACTGCTCCCTACTATAAAGTGTTTAATAATAGGAGGCAGCCAAAGCTTCACAGCTTGCCAGCTTTAAGGGCACTTGTGTTAGAGTTGATGTCATTGTACATGTCCTGTGATTACATTTGCGCAACCTCACAGTTTATGTCAAGACTAAGTTTTAAGTCCAGACATTTGGCATTGGCTAAAACAAACTTAATTTTTCACTTTCTTGCTTCATTCTTCAAATTGGAACATAATAAACAGTTTCTTAGTTCAAATTCTGAGAGAAAAAGGGTGGATTTTATATAACGAAACAATACAAGTCTTTTATATTTCAGATTGATATGTTAAACATCAGATTGCAGCCTATAGTGAATGTTGTAACAAAGTGGTAAACAGGGGTTTGGAAGAGAAATACTGAGAGGTCTGTTACTAACATTTAAATACTGTTGGAAGTTTATCACATATAATTACTGGATTTACAAGAGCATTTCCCAGCACAGAAAAGGGCTATACTTAGTAACAGCCAGCCTGTCATCCTGCCTCATTTTTCAGCATTCCTGCTTTTCTTGGAGGTCATTTTTAATGATTGTGTACATGCACCTGAAAAACCAGGTGCACAAATTAACTACTAATTAAGGTAATAAAAATAAGAAAAATGTAATTACCCATTTCTATATTTAAGTCCACTCATTATCATATGGGATGTGAGCATGTTTATCTCATGCATTTTTATCACGTAGCAATTATTGAGCTACAAAAGAAAAGTGATGTTTTCATTGTCGCAGTCCTGAAACAGCAAATAACATGAAGCAAAAGAACTTGCTCTCAAATTTATATGACAGTGCTTACTGTTGAAAGAATGTTATCACGATTTAATATAGCAAGTGCTTAATTACTGCTGGGTAAGATTTCCCCACATTCAATATCACTGTCTGTCTGGAGTGGCTGATGACCCAGTTTTCAATTAATTGCAATGAGAATAAAAAAAATGCCTTTAAAGCAGTGATTTTTTTTCACTGGATTACTCATGACAACTGAAATGGTGAATTCATAATTTATAAATTTGGTTGTCACCATCAACAGCGAACTGGCATTATTACACAAAATCTTACAAAATACTAATGGTATCAGAAAATATAAAGAATGTTGAGAAAATTTTGTGATTCTGTGAAGAACCAGTATGCCTCTCCAGTAGACAGCACTTTAATGTTTGAATATTTCAGGTAGGTTTACTCTTTGTTTAAAGTTTAACTGCTGAAGTAGAACTACAAGAAGATAACATGGTAGTGACAATGTCCCTTTTATGTAACAAGCTTTGGTTCAATTCTTCAGTTATCTTTTATCTTAACTCATCTGTCTTAGTCTTATCTACCTTAACTCCCACTGAAACCAAGGAGAATTTATATACCTAAATTCCTCTGTAAATAGGATGCCTAGAAGTCAGAACCCTACTCAAAAATGTTTTAGACCTAAAGCTGAGGTTCTCCACTGCCTGAGGGGATTCAAGCCCAGTGTTCTCAGAGGCTGAGCTGGTCCTGCCTACATCCAGAATCAAAATACCACTCACCCATAAGCAGAATTTGGCTACCATCAGATGACATGGTAGTATTATAGCTGTATTTATTTCATCAATTTTATTTTGGTGGTTCAAGGATTTTGATGCTAATAAGACACACAGATGGAAACTAAAATCAACAGATGGTAAATACTCCCAAGTACCTGTGACGTCTCCATTGTGCATCCAAGCATAATTCCTTCTACATTTTTAAACTTTTTTATTTTTAAAACTCTTGTTTTTCCAAAAACATTTCTCAAAATAACCATTAAAAGAACAAATGGCTAGCTATTAGGTTGTTGCTGAAACCTCAGAATACAGGATGACTGCATACAATTTAAGTAACTTGGAGACTGTAACTCATAGCATTACAGACATTTACTGTATGCTTTCTTTTCAGCACTGCAATAGTTACAGGCTGCATTCAGCACCTGCTGGCAAAATTAGCCTCAGCTAACTGTATGATATTTGTGTCTCTCTATTTCATTATTCACCACCATTTGTTGTTATTTCTACGCTTTTAGCATCACGTGAATCACCTTAAAGTAATTTAATCAGCCACATTTTCCTGTCACTTAATCCTGGTCAATTGAGGCTGCCCTGGTATTAAGTGAAAACATATGTAGCTCAATGGAAGAAAATTAAAGGAGATCATATTGTTATATAAATTTCATTTTCATTATTTGGGCTTCAAGTTGGTTGCACTTTAGTAGGTTTTCCATCTTGCACGACTTACTTTGGTGACAAGGGGTGGCAACGGCCATTAGTAGCTGTCAGTGTGACACAACCCATAGGTACCACCCTCTGCTAACTCTCAGACCTGCTATTACTCCCCATAAAACTGCTTTTAAGTATGTAAGTCAGGCTTGACAATATTGTCATGGTCAGCCATGTACAGTCCATTATCTGCAAATGCATAAGAAATACTCAAGATTTTTATTTTAAAAAACCCCTAAACTGCATTTTTTCCTTTTATTCACAGTGTTTTCCATATTGCTGGATAACAGAAGGGCTGAAGACAGAAATATATGAGAAAATCGAGGAAGATATATGAGAAAATCAAGGAAGGGCTGAAGACAGAAATATATGAGAAAATCAAGGAAGATGCAACATAGGCATGAATTCTGTACAGGCTGGTAAATTTAGAAGAGCTCATACGATTAAACTTATATGTAAGACTTTATTTGCTAATGTGAAAGGTTTTCTGTGAATTTGATTTTCTGTTCCAAAGCTCTCTAGTTTGGAAACATGTATTGTATGTAGAAGCTGATTTGTATGTTATGTACATAAATTTAAAGATTAATGATGCTTCTACCCCCAGTGGAAAAGACTTCAGAAACTTGGGAGCCGCAGTTACTTGAGTTTCCATCCTTCACTCTGAAGGCAACTAAATGAAGTCACATGTCTAACAATACAAACACACTGCTGAGCAGCAGCCAGGGTGAGAAGAGAGCTTGCTGACAAGATATTAACAGCAAGAAAAGGTAAAAATCCCAAACAGCACTAATGTTCCTCAAATAGTCATGTGTGAAGCAGAAACACTGTAAGGTAGAATCCTGAATTTCAAGGTTTGCAGCTTTTTAGCTGTACAATATTAGAAAACTGTAGAGCATTTTGAGGAAAGTAATATACGTGTTCCATAACTGATCTTTTAAACAATTTTTAATGCTGGATTCTTCTTATGCAAAATGCTTCAGATTTTATATCCACACTTTTGCCTTTCATGTTTTGAATTTTCAGTTCAACAAAACCAAGTAATATATAAACAACCAACTATTTAAAATATTATGCATATCAAAATTAAAAGACATTGTTGTCTCTGAAAAGAGCACACTTGGGAAGGATAAAAATGCAAACATTTTCATCAGTTTTTCCCAGAATTGATAGAAAGTGGATTTGTTATATCTGCATAGTCACAGTCTTAATACAGCCTTATGTGTTTATGTGACTGGATCTGCTTTGGAGGTTATAACATTATCAGAATATATATACACAGAATACTTGATTAGTGAAATATATAACTGCCATGCCTTTATCATTAGATACCGTTTCTACTCTTTCCACCGTACACAGATTATTAATTCAATATCATTTCAATATTTATATTTTTATTTCAATATTTATATTCAATATTTTAAATTCATTGGTAGAAGTACTGAGTAGCTTCAGAATTGATACTGACATTAAGAACTTCATCAGAACGGTTTTTTCTAGTCCTTCAATTAGTAATTCTTTTTCTATTTAGTGCAAGTGCATCTGTTTAGTTATTTTTATGAAATTCTACTGAAAAATGAAATCAGTTTGACAAGACAGAATATATCATAAATTTTCTACCTCATGTCTAACAATTTCACTTTTTATCTGAAAATGTTTTTTTCCCTCCTAATATGATATAATCTCATACATAAAGTAATACAGATTAAAATATCATTCCTGTTTTCCATTCTTCAGCCATACATGTTCCTAATGTCCTATCAGTAAACTCCAAGTTGGTTTCTACTGTTAGTGAATATTTTCTTTTCCTATTTTTGATAAATTGACTTGTAGTAAAAATTGCTGCCTTCAGCTACCATGAACTTTCATCAAAATTGAAGGCACAGTTAAAGCAACTATTTTTGTGTTGTACTGATTATTTTGGCCTTCCATTATCTTATGTTGTGGATCTTGCAATTGAATAATTTTTCATTGACTTTTTTCCATGAAGTCACCTCATGAATAAGTTCCAGTATCTTAGGAAAGTTGCCACCAGTAAAGACCAAGGATGTAAAAGCATGGACTATACAGCCTTCTTGAGAGTAATCCATTTTAATCCATGACTTTGAGGTCCAAAATGATTATTATGTGTTGGGTAAAGTTTTGTGGATTTTGTTTGTTTGCTTGTTTGTTTGGGGTGTTTTTTGTTGTTTGGGTTTTTTGTTTTGTTTTATCCAGTAAATATTTCTTTATCACCACATACACAGGACTCCAATGTATAGCTCCCAGTTTATGTAAAAATAGTTTTACTTCTTTATTTGAACACATTATTGACAAGCAGTTTGAAAGAAACTCATCTGACTTTCTGATCTGATAGTCTGTAACAGATTTCTGCTTCGGCATTGTTAACATTTTCCTCTAGATGTATTTAAAGCCTGATTTACCAGGATTTCTAAGAGAGAGAGAGAGAGGTAGAATGCTGAATACATACATCTTTTATGTGGTCTAGCTTTTTTCAATATGCGATAACCAGCTATATTAGCATTCAAGTCATGAATCATCACATCAAGTCTCAGGAATGCCAGTTATGTTCAATTTCTTTTCCACAATGAGAATTTCTTGTTCCTTTTTGGTTATTATGGAGTCTCATAGGATCTGTACATAAGCAACTGATAAATGTCCTCTTTTACTTTGTGGATTTTGGGGTTTTTTGGTACCAGTTCAGTTTATTCATGAGGGTGCAGATTTAAATCTAGTACAGTGACAACCAAGCTAGCTGTAAACGAGCTATCTTGGGTATCAGCAGCTGTCAAGTTGCCACAGAGTAAAATTCAGCTTAGGCTAATATATTCAGATATTATCTGAGCTCACCTGAAATTGGGATTATATTCCGTTTGCCTCCTTACTTCATAATATTGCTTATTTAGTTCTCTCTCAGCTGACGGAATCATCTCACAAAAATGCGACCCACAAACTTAAGCTTTCTCCTTCACATTAGTTTCCCAATTAATAGTAAAATTTTCTTATTTTTGCTGCTAGAAAATCTTTTCCAGTGTGGAACACATATCTTCTCCCCTTCATGATGTAATTTTCAAAGACATTTCAATTACTTACAGTTCAGATCAGTTCAGAAACCTCTGAAGATGGAGATTCCCAGCACTGATAGGTCATTAAAACAGTGAAAGAGACCTGGGCTTAGGAAACAGTGCACCGATGCATGGATGTGCAGTGGTATTTGGAAATCATGCACTAACCTTTTAAAAATATACACAGGGTTTAAAATGAAACAAGCAAAAAATCTAAAGTCTCTCGCTCTTAGACCTTCTCTTGCAATGTATCACGTTTTTTCCTGTTACAATATTCACTTCCAAAGCTCTCTAACTGCTTCACTCTCATTTTAAACAACAGTGCCAGATGGCACTTGCCCTGAGGCCAAACATACCTTCTATGTCTTGTCACTGTTTTGCTTTTAGTGTGCCTTTTAAGAGAATGATACGTTTTCCAAAGCAGCAACAAAGATGTTAATGCATTTTTCAAAGCTCCTCAGTTCCTGTAATTTACCCTTTGCTTTCCACTGTCCTTATGGGTCTACTGATGACCAATGCACCCATCTCATGGCAATCCTTTTCACTGTTCATTCACATCTCATTAGTAACATAGGAAAGGCAGTGATTTTGTTTTCTCAGTCTAGTTGAAATAACTATCAACGTACTCAGCTGCCAAAAATTAGTAAAACAATTCAGAATCAATTATGTTGCTGAAGACCTCTGAGATCATCAAGTCACCCCTATGACTGAATGCCACCTTATCAATTAGACCATGGCTGTGTTGGTTTTTGCTTGGCCCAGTTTTTGCTAGAGGGGCTGGGGAGCCCAGAAAATGGCTCCTGTGAATACGTCCCACAGATCCAATCCCTGATGGCACTGAAAATGATGGACATGCTGCTGGCCAAGGCTGAGCCAATTAGAGATGTTGGATACACCTCTGTGAAAACATATTTAAGAAGAGACCAAAGTGTGGGTGGGCGGACATGGACTTCTTTTGGCCAGAGGAGGAGGAGGAGATGGTGAAAATATGTGAGGGAAAACAACAACAATGCAGATACCAAGGTCAGTGGAGAAGGAGGGGGAGGGGAAGCTCCTCTGAACAGTGGAGAAACTTTTCGGTGATGAACTGACCTACCCACCCCCCGCCCCATGCCTTGTTCCCTTGTGCAGCTGCTGGGAGGGAAGGAGGGAGGGGGGTGAGTGGGGAAATGGTGTTTTTGAAGGTTTCATTTCATTCCTTTTACTTCTCTGATTCTGTTAACAGTAAAAGTTTTTCTAACCTCTTTTCTGCCCTAGTGCAGCTTTTTCTCCCAGTTTTTCCTTATCTCAACTCATGAGCCCTGGGTGTATTAACTTGTGAGTGCCTGGCATTTGGCCACAGTCAAACCACAACAATAGCACTATGTCACTATGTGACATGTCCAGTCTTAAACACCTCCAGGATCTGTGATTCCACCACCTCCCACGGCTGTTCATTCCAATGTTTAATCACTCTTTCTGTGATGAAACTCCTCCTAATGTCCAACTTAAACCTCCCCGGTGCAGCTTGAGGCCATTTTCTCTCTTCTGTCATTAGTTGCCTGGGAGAAGAGGCCAACCCTGCAAAAAGAACTCTCACATTCTGACAGTAACCATAAAATCCATGTTAGATATGTTCTGTTTACTGTGTTGTGCAATTGAGACCATGCAGGATAGCAAAAGGAAACTGATTTCAAACATCACTTGGTATTTCTCACTCATAAGTATTTTATTAATACCACATTGTTGTGAAAACTTCATCATCTTCCTATCAATCCTCTGGCCCTACACAGCAAGTTTGACAGCATATCCTCAGGTGCAGTTGGGAGTCTCAGCTGCAAACACTCTGGCATTGTCTGCAGTATCCAGTTTTAAGGCAGTCCGTATTTTCAGCCAGTGCCATCATGTTTTTCTCTCCCTAGGTGTCTGATTCAAAGCCCATTAAAATCAGTGGAAGGGTTGTAATCATTTTCAGTGGGCTTTCATTGTTCATCGCCACATGATTGTCTCTCCTGCCACTGTGGGCCTTTCACCAAGTTATTCTAATACAAAGAAATACCTTGGAAACAAAACAGAGAAATGTCTCTGGTGAAATCCTATAAAAGCTTATTTTACCAGTACTCCATATTCTCAATCAAAAAACTATTTTCACTCTGAAGATCTACTAGTCTACCAGACAAGCAGATAAAGGCAGTGAATTTAACATAATATTTATTCAACAGTTTATGCTAATTTAAATCCACTTTACTGGTGCCCTTGGTTGAAGTTCAAAGAAGAAATCAAGAATTTTGCAGGATAACGATTACTTTCTTATATTATGTTTCTTTTTAGAGTTCCAGTGAGCCAAAGTGAAAGGCGTTATTGAAACAAAGCTCAATCAGAAGAAAGTATCAGATCGCCTTGCCCTGTGCAATTTAAAAGGTCCTGGGGATCTTGCAAGACCAAGTTCACGAAGGTGAGTTTAGTTCCATGGGTTTTTCTGGTTTTTCTGGGGACTAAACTTGATTGGCTATTGGGGCAAAATATTTTTGTATTTTGAAGCATTTAGAACTTTTTAAAAATACTTGGGAATGCATGGTTTTTAACTGTACTGTTGTATTTTATGACCCTAAAAGGTCACATCTATTCTGCAGTCAGAACAACTCTGCAGGGAATCTTGTCTCTGACATATACCAAATTTTGCACAATCTCTGCCATCTAATTGTACATCATGTACAGTGACTTTTAAGGAATGTTTTTAGAGCTTTGAGACTGCTATTAACTTTAAAAAGTGCTCAATCCATTTGTTGTGTCACTTCCTATCACCTGTTTAATTTTGGTCTTGTAAGATTGTTAAGTTAGAAAATACATATATAAAAAGAAACAACCAGCCAACAAACCACAAAACCCCAGACAAGCAAAACAACAACAACAAATCCCAGTGTGACAAATGCCTTTGTGTGCCGAGAAAATTTTGCACCACCCATATTCACTCTAAACAATCATATTATGGCTCACACAAGGCACATCTCTGGCTTAATTTCAATGCCATCTTTTACATGAATTTCAAAGCTATTAACTCCTTCATGTAGTATTTCTTTAGAAACCTCTTGCGTGGCCTCTTCTAGTGCGGAATATTAACTTGTAGGACCAAATTTTGTATAAAGATTAAAACTATCATACTGATTTTGTTTCTGTGTAAAATGTGCTGAAATATACATTTAATTACAAAAGAGTCTTCACTGGGATTGAAAGGAGTACATAGTAGATATTCAAATTCAGTAACAGCTGAGTTCTTCATTCACAGAATTATCTGTAAAGATTTCTGCCAGTATCTTTCCTGTGCTTTATATAAATTTAGGAATTAAACTACAACATGTAGCAAGGTCTTTATTACTGCGTTTTATACTTTTTGGAAAATTAAATCGGTATATATTTTTTATTTGTATAAAATATTAACAGGGAATAGATAAACTACTACATTTTTCAACTAGCTTAAGTTTTCTTTTTCCTAGTTTCTGCAAAATTGAAATTACTGTGGGTTTCAAACATTGAACCATTCCTCTTTATACTAGAGGTTACTGCTCAAGACAGATTCCTTAACCTAAAACTTGACTGTCAAAAATTATGGACTCCTCTAAATTCATGAAATCAAGTGAAGTTTATGTAGAATATGATTGTGTTGGAGGTTGGGGAATTTTCCATCGTGTTGCTAGGGTAACCTTAACAAGCCTTAATTACTGGGCACTTAAGAGACAAAAGATGTGGCCAGGTGTGGTGAGGGGAGGAAAAGTACCTGGCTGCTGGTAATCACCGGGTTTCTGGTTTGTTTGTCTGGTTTTTATTGCTACTGTTGTTGTTGCTTGTTTTCCTCGTTATGGTAAAGAACTGTTATTCCTTTTCCCATATCTTTGCCTGAGAGCCCTTGATTTCAAAGTTATAACAATTTGGAAGGAAAGGGAGGCATATTCTCTGTTCTAAGGGAGTTTCCCACCTTCCTTAGCAGACACCTGTCTTTCAAACCAAGACAAATTACAAAATACTTTGATCCCAGACATGATACGAAGACTTTGTATTTAAAACAAAGGGAAAATGGATGTATCATTTGGGTTACTTGTACCTCAAACAGCCCAACATAAATATTGGCAAGAAGTAGAGTCTAAGAAACTTGCGTGGCTCAAGTTAGAATGTTTTATGTACATTTCTACTTCCTTACCTTTGTGCATGACAACCAATCAAACCAGATTTGTGGGGTTTTTATTACATTATGGATAGACGGATTTTTTTTTTTAATGCAAGTGTAATACGAAATATTTCAAGTGTTTGCAGTTTGCTTTTGTTATTATTAATCCCTAAATAATTGCCCTGCATACAATGAAACATAATAACTTTAAGGTTTCCTGTGCTAATATTTGTTTTTATATAGATGCAGTTTGGAGAAAAAACCTGCATGTACTTAATTGTGGGACTAAAAGTAGTCATGTAAATACATAGACTATAAATTAACAGACTACAATGCTCTTCCTGACACCTTCAGTGATGAAGACACTGTGGAGAAAATGTTACCCATTCTTTCTCAAAAAAAAATGTTATGTAATTAACTAGGATCAATTAGCACAAACTTTAATTTGAAATGTATGCAAAATCTCTATTACATACACCAGTTCCTATAGCCAGTTCTTCCTAACAGCATTTAGGATTTCCCAGTGGTATCTGATTTGTGGAAAGTCCATCTATTTTTAATTTTGCAGAAGCAGAGCATTTTCCATGTTGCTTCCTGAAGACATGAACTATACAGAGTTCATAGACAGGAAAGTGTGCTGTGCAGAAATGTGAAGATGATGAATGATTTTTGTGCTGTTCATGCTTGGTTTAGGATTCATTTATTCATACTGAAACGCATTTCAGCTCATGATTTCATTTTAGAGTGACGAAAAAGAAAGATCTTTCCTTTTTAAAGCCCCTCCTAAAGGAATAGCTGTAAGGGCAAAGGATGACATGCTGTGGTTAATAAATATCTGTGTGTATGTGACTACTGAACATCTTCAAAGGTATACAGACAAATCCACATTAAAGACCAAGACTACCTAGATTGTCCCAGTTGTTGCATTTGGTAATGAGAAGTCTGAAGTTCTAATCCATCCTGAGAACAACTGAAGTCTTTTTCCTTCCACTTCCAATGAAACAGTAATGGAAAACTCTTTCTTTAAGCTCACCCTGCTGCCTAGCAGCTGGCCCATTTTTCAGCATCTGCTGGTAGCTCTGCAGTGATGTGTCTGTACCACAAACATTGAGCTGTTCTTTCTCTCAAGAGCGATAAGGAGCACTCTTTCCTGTTAGCAGTCCCATCCATTTCATTGTGATCACTGCTTTGCAGCAAGGTAAGATGGGTAGGAGCACTGTCTGACCCACAACAACAGAAATTGTGAAAAGATTCCTTCACTACACTAATATCTTAATTTTGTGAATGTAATTATGAAAACTATATTTTGTGCTGTATACCCTGATTCTGCAATGTTACTCTTGCAGTGACTCCAGAGTTAAATGTAAAACCTACCCCAAGTGTGTTTTGTTGAAGCAGCATTCGACATTTAAATAGTCAAGATAAGCATCCAGAGATGTCTCTGTTCCAGATGTTTTTTTACTTTAGGACTGATTTTTTTTCCAAAGTAATTTAATTGTTAAATATACCTTTAATTTCCATATTAAAATTGTATCATTCTTCAGAAAAGTGGGAATGACTCTACAGCTTCTATGCTTCAGGGGCACCTCTCTTTATAATTTATTGTTTTCATTGTTTTATTCACACAAATATAAGCCTATAGTATTTCAGATGTATGTACTTCTGGAAAAAACATGATTGAAAAGATTAATAACTGTTTATTGGCTTGCTGTTTCTTAAGGAACATAATACCACATGTTTACATTGCAGGAGTTAATAAATTATGGCAAATTCCTCAAGGCATTATCAAACTGTGTGTATCTGTGTATCTGATCAAATATTTATTAGTTGCAGTCTCTTCTTACACTGATTTTTCTTTTCATTTATTGCTCTAGGCCTTACTGCAGAACTCTTAGGTGATACTCATGGGCATATGCCCCCAAAAGAAAGGCAATCGTTCTGAAATACCCAGCTTCAAAACAACAGACTGACTGAATTTTCGTTGTTGTGGGGAATTTTTTTCAAAGTAAACTGACACACTATTTAATTACCTTTTATAGCTCATTTACTTGACCTATATTAAAATTAAACAGAAACAAAATTTCATCACCTAAGCTGTTAATATATTTTAATTTTGATTGAGTGATGTCCTAAGCTTTTATACTTACATTTTTTAATATATACTTCTATTTAAGCTCTTCTTGTTGCTGTATAATTCTAAAGGGAGTGATCTGATTCCTCATTCATTGTTTATACTCTTGGTAGAGGACTGCTCTCTATTGTTCTCCTTTTCTATAAACATGTTAGGTGTGCAATGAATTCATTGCACTCAACTAGCCTGAAACTTCGGAACCAGTAAATATAATAACTCATAGTTGAATAAAAATGAAATATTGGTGAAAAGAAAGAAATGTGTGCAAATTTCCCCACCACTCTCAGTTTCAACACTCAACTGCTCCTTCCACAATGTTAATTTCAAAAAGGTTTTTTACTTTGTCATATTGGATAGGTTCATAGTTCATAGTTCATGTCCTTAGTTTTTCTGCATTTCTGTAGAGGCATAAGAAGCTCTGGAGTAACCTGTTTTCCATAGTTTCACCATAGGAAATGGCATGTTTATAGAGAAAACGAGAGGCACTCTCTTTTCATTCCATTCACTTTAATGTTCCTCATAGATTCTCAACTTACCTCATGATATAGGCCAAAATAAGCCACAGAGACATCGTGTAAATAATACTCTTTATAATATCCCATGTTCTCTTAAACAGAGACATTTTCAGAACTAAGTTAAATTGACATACTGCTGCACAATGCAAACAAATGCACACAGGCTAAATAACCCTGAGCTTACGAGAATCACATTTCATAAAGGAAAACAGAAAGAGAGTCTCGGGATAGTGGAAAGACACAGACTTGTGAGAGCTATACATTATTTCGAGTCATACAAATAGATGAAGAGGTGCTTATGCTGAGCCTATGATGAGCCCTAGGCAGCTGTGACAATTATGGATGAGCATGAGCATCATAAAGAATGAAGATCCCTGCATCCACAGCACTGTGTCAGACCTTACAGCAACAGGAAACAAAGAGAAACCAAGCCTCCCTTGTCCGTTCCAAAGAGGAACTTGGGTGTTGGACCACACAATGCATATTGGTTATTGCATTACTGAGATTTTGCTTATGATAGATCTCCAGAGATAGATAGATCTCCTGTGTGTGTGTAAATAGTTTTATGAAATATGAGAAATAATGGTCTGCATTTTCTTTGTTCAGTAGTAGTAAACAAGAAATGCCTAGTAAATAATCTGTAACATTTTCATAGCTACATAAACAATGTCTGACCTGATAGGCCAACTTTTAATGTTTTTTTCTTTACATTATCAATCAAACATGCATATGGACAATTGATACAGCTAGAAGAAATTTAATGTCAGTCCCAAGATTCCTTAATGATACATCAAGGATAAAGAGTTCTAGTCTACAATAATAAATCAGCTGGGAGAAATACAAATACTAAAATTTAAATTGTTAATGAAACAATAGTCGTGCTTATGTTGTTCCATTGGTTTGGCCCTGGACACTGGTATAAAGGGGGCAGTATTCAGGTAATTAAGTGGTACTATATTTCAGATTCTGAATTACGTCTGATAAATCATTGAAATCAGTGGAGCTTTTTCCCCAGCACTAGGCAAATATATAAATTGTTGGGAATTTTAAGTGCTGGAAGGAAGTAATTTCATTTGGAGTTTCATTAGAGGAATGGGACTCTTCTATTGCTTAGCAGCAGTTCGAAGTTATACAGAGCAAAATATTCTGTCATTCTGTCCTGGGCAGTGCTTCTATATGCTCATCCTTTTCCCTTCTTTGCTTTTGCCTTCCAGGTTCTGAGAAAAGACATGAGGGAGCCATGTGATGTTTAATGTGACTGCATGAGGTAAGAGAGATGTGACTTTCTGTCTGTTTGATTCAGGCAGGTTTGGATTTTGATACGCGTTTGGAGAAGTGTAACTGCTGCACACAACCTCAAAAAGTGCACGTTAAGATGATTACTCTTTTTTCATCTCATATTCATATCTGTGTTTGAAAACTACATAGAATGAGATTCAGGTTTTTGTAAATTATTATTGCCTGTTTTGTTAAAGGAGCCAAATATAAATATTTGTAATAAAATATTAGGACTTACGCATTTAGCAGTTGTTTATATTTCATGAAGTATGCTATAATTTTGTAAACTAAGCCAAATTTAATTCCAACATCCTTAATTTCTTTCTTTCGTCAGAGATGTCAATGTGCTTTGCTCTTCATGCGGAGATAGTGAGATGATAACTCAATTGCTTCCTCCACCTGTTTACATATAATCCCTGGTCTCTAGGCAGATTAATTTAGGATTTACAGGAAGACTTTCTAAGGTACAAATAGCAATTAGGTATCTAACACAACTGAGAAAACTCCAAGAACTCTTTACTAGAAATTGATAGAACATTTGCTTTTCTGTAAGAAAAAAGCAAATTTAGTTTGTTTTTATTTTCCAATATGAGCCCATGGTTCTAATAAATTCCATCCTGTAACTGCTGTAAAAATGGTTTCACACTGAAAGTTTACCTTTGTCTATACAGCTACAATTATAGAAAAAGCCTAAACAAGATGAGGGGGAAAGTAGAATTTGTGATTGTAAATGCTTTGGTTAAAGTGGGCAAATGCAGAGAGAAAAAGCACAAGAGCACTCTTATCTCAACACTGTCTACTGTATTTATTTACAACCATGATGATTCAGCACTATTTTGAGACTTAAATCTCAACTTCCAAAGCCATTAATCTTTTTGAATCAAAACAATGATTGCTTTATGAGTCGTGAAAGGAATGTGACAATATTTCATCTAGAGCTGGGTTTAGATTTTTTATGACTGTTATGTTTAATCTCAACTACTTTTTTTAATAATAATTGCACTTTCATTGGGAAGCATTTATGAGAGCAAAACAATAACAAATTCCACTTTATTTGCTGGAACTGTGTCTTTATCCTGTGAAAGGAGAAAAAATATGTTGGAGGGAGACAACAGAGTTCACTTGGGCTTTCTTCCCTGACCACTTTTAACTGAATCAAAGATGAAATAGGAAGTTGAGATGATGATGACACTGTTCCAAAAGAGAGGGCTACAGGTGCTATGGACATTACAGGACTAACAATGTGCATTTCTATCTCCCATTGGTTTAAGGGCATCTCCTGAATTATCAGTTTTCTGATCATTCCTGGAAGCATTCCCAGAAGAAACAAGAAGAGAATAGGATTGATTCTGTACCTTTTTCATTGTTCTGGCAGCAGGAAAGAAATTGAGAGCTGAACTAACAGGCCATGTCCTTAGCTGACCGAAGTTTTGCCAAGAGGTGTTGTAGATACAACTCTTCTGGCTTTCCCCAGCTCATGGTGAGATCAAGAATAAATTTTGAAGCAACTTTGTGCTAGAGGCTGGTGTATTAGAAGATCAGAAAAATGGATGACTGAGATTACTTGGTGACTTTTCCTATTTGGAGTTTAGGGCAGAGCAAGGGTCCTTGCCCCAAACCCTTCCTGGGCTTCTGCACCAGATCTGTGGACTTCAGATAATGAGACTGAGTTGACAAATTACTGTCAAAGTAGCTGGGATAAATCAGTAATTTTTGTTTTCTGTAAGAGAACTGAATTTTGTTCAAAAAAATGACTACAATTCTTAGAGCAAAAGGCATAGAGAATTTTAAATAAAGATTGAGTTATCAGGATATTATAGATCGTATAACATACACAGCAATATAGCAGAAGTCACAGTTAGGAGGATGTGCTGAAAGCACAGGTGTAAGGTAATTTATTAACCAGCTTTATTTTTTTTTCCATCACTTTCTCCTCTAAAATACCATGCCCTGTTGTGTTTTGGATTTTGTTGTGATGGTGGGGGTTTTTCCTTGTGAGTTCTTACCATTCCTATTCAATTGTATTTTCATTCTGTAAAGCAGCATCCCACACTGGGATTTCTGGTGGTCGGTTGAAAGCTTCCTTCTTTGCAAGGTATAGGTGATTGAGTAATTTTGGATGAGTCACACAGCACAATGCAAGACTCATTATGTGTCTGTGCTTGTTCTGAACCAGTAATCACAGGTGACAGAAGTCCCTTAAATATCATTTCTATTCCAGGAAGAAAGCGTCAGTATAATATAGTGTCCTCAGCCTCAGCACGCAATTGTGATTATGCCGTTCCTAAAACACAGGCTACTGTCTGTATTTTCTAAATGCAGTAACACAGTTCACTGGGCTTAAATCTCTATTGTCAGGCATTCAGAGATGCCCTGTGAAATATTTAAACTTCTCTTTTGATGATGTATTACACTGCATACAGAAGTAAATTATTTCTCAAATCTTGCAGGAGAATAGAGATTTGGGCCCTGTTTATTCTTTCATGGTGAATTTTGTTTTGATTAAATCACTCTAGTATATCTTTATTTGTAATATCAGAGATACTGTGACTTCAACTAGCATCAGTATTCAGGCAATATAACCAAATTTGTGCCTTTGCTTGAAATAACAGCAAGAAAGCTAAAAGCTCACTTTAAAGGTAGATGTGAATTTCTGTAATTAGGAGCATGAGCATAGTAACCTTAAATGAAGGTCATATCCTTACAAGGAGATTTATAATGAGGGTGACAAGTACACATGCTGCTGAAACATAGCCCTCTGAACCATACTGCATAGAAGTTGTTGCAATGATTCACTGGGTTTGTGGGGTTTTTAAATTAATTCAGTGATGGGTAACATGTCTCATGTCCTGCTTTTTTTGTCTCTTTGCGACATTTGCCATATAATTACTGTCTTCTGACGTTTCACAGGATCTCCCAACTATCTTTGGTTCTTGGTAAAATTATTTTCACTGTTGGTCTATAGCATTATGATCGATTCTTTAAAAAAATTAGATCACAGCATTGCAGCACAGACTCCTAATGCCCAAAACTGAGACCTGTATTAGGTAAGGATTTCCCAGATTTCCAAGAGAAGATCTTGTAAATTAAAAATTTATAACTGGAGCTGTATTGCAACCTCAATTTACTCCCCTCATGAGACGTCTTGAAAAGGTAATAGTCTAAACATCAACAATTTCTTATTATTCTCAAGCAAGAACATTTGTTTATGTGCATTTGAAGAATATTGATCAAATTACATTTCTGGTTAATTCTTAGTTGTAAAAATTATTAAAAGGGGAAAATGCTTGGAATCCTCTAAAATGCTTGGTTGTGTTTGAGAACACAACCTCATGCTTGTGTTCTCATTGTGTTATCTCTTATTGTATCTTTTGAAATCAAATAATTCTGTCTACAAAAAGTAAATTCTTTTGCCTTATTGAACTTAAATTTTAACACACTATAAATACTTTCCTTTGAAATTGTTCCCACAAATTAGGTTAGATCAAGTCTAAAAAATCTTAAAAACTTTTCTCAATTATTGTTCTATTTGTGTAGGTTTCTATGCTACTACATGAAACTGTACAGATTAAACCAGTTTATTTTGTTTTACTTTTCCAATTAAATACTTTTTACTTGAGGACATACTACCACAGGTGGAAAAAACTATGTCCTTGGTGAAATGTAAGAGCTGTCCTAATTAATGTATAGTTTTTATAGTGCCTCACGTACAAGCAAATGTTGAAATCAGTGTACCAGATAAAAAGAAAGTTTAGTACAACAGGTAGAAATATTTTTGTTTTGAACCTATGGAAGAGTTACAAAAACAACTCTGAAAATAATTTTTAAAATTCATCCCACACAGAAGCATAAAAATATGATCCTCTCAGTGCAACTAAAGGCACAACAAGAAAGGATGACAATTATATCAGGTCAGAACTTGCAAGTGCACAGGCCTAGCAGCTTTGAAACGAACTTCTCAAAATTAAATAATTTCAACTGATTCAGTTTATTGTGAAGTAACAAACACTATATAAAATCATCACTTCCCTTAAAAAGATGCTCCTTATTGGGTAATATTAGACACTTTTTGATTTCAATTTATTACTTGAAAATGTTTACATTTATATGTATCAGATCTGAGTTCTCAAACCTACTTAAGCTACGTATTTTCAAATGAGCTAAACTGTAATACTGCTGTAGTCAGTCTTAGTGAGCCAGAGACAGCCATGCCATGATACATTTTCTCACAGCAGAATCTGTGAGACAATCTCAATTGTACATCTTTGGTATCAGTTTGGAACCAGACGGTTCTCAGACGGAAGGAATATCACCTGTCTGGTGCAAAACCCGTAGAACACTTACATAGGGTGTAACACTGGTGTCAGCATATTTTTGGGTTTTGGGTTGTATCCTAAAGGGGAGGATTTTTGTATTGCACTCCAGGCCTGCAGAAGAAGCAGCAAGTGGAGAGTGATATCCAGAAGTAGTCTAGGACAATCTTCTCTGACATTTCTAGCCTCAGTCAACTCTGGCCAGTCTTTGGCTCATACTGGGCAACTGTAGACCCACCTAGAGAAGGAAGATCACAGCTCTTGCAGACCCAGGTTACCTGTGAGGTTTCAGAGTCTGCATGTTGGGGAAGATCAGTGCAAACATATGTCTATAGCCGTCAGACCACTGCAGTAACATGCAGCTTCCAGTCCAAGCACGCTGTTAAGGGCTACTTCAGACGTCTTTACATAATTTTTCACTGTGTGATAGAGACATCTTAAGGGGGTTAGGGTAATGTTTGAGGTTAAGGTAATGTTTGATGAATGGGAATGGAAAGAATGCTGCAATTTTACTGCCTCTCATTCCCTTTGCTGGGAATTATTGGTGGCTCAGCTGAGAGTCATCAATGAAGTGTGAGTTTTCCATGTCCTTTCTTTGCTTAAAGTTCCGGTGCAATATCACTTTGCATTGAAACCAGTCAGGATGAAAGGGTAATAACTTTCTTAGTTTCTTTCACCAAATGACTTGTGATTTTCTTATCAAACCAGTAATTGGCAATATTACATAAATTTTTGAAAATGCGATGTAGGCTAAGCACAGATATCCCTTTACTAATCACATTTTTCTCCTTTCCCAACAAGTCCAAGCTCCTTTTGTGAATTTTATTTGATTCACAATTAAATCACTGCTTTATAACAATTTAGTCTCTTTTTTTTCCCAGCACTCTCTTTCATAATTCACTGCAATGATCTAGTTGCTATGGTAGTAGTAGAGTCCTAAATTTGTATCAGGTGATTCCTTTCAGATCCTTCTCTCTGTTTACAGTTTCACTGATATTAAATATTTGGGAAAGAATATTCCAGTTTAGATTTTTGAAAATTGTCCAAGGAAATCAGAAATTTTGAAGAGAATAGTGTAAGAAGTAGATGTCTAACATAAAGGTATATTAAGTAGCAAAAAGATTAATAAAACTGGCAAAGTTTATTCAGCAGAAATATGTCTTATACATTGTTGTGAAGGATTATGGATGTCTTTTATACTTGGCAGAACTAATGGCTACGAGTCAGGCCTGGCTGTAAGGTTTCATGCATGTGTAAGTTTCTTTAGAAAACCAATTGAGAATGGAAACTTCATTTAAATGATAGCTTTTTTTAATCAGTCCCCTTCACAGCTGTCTTATTCTAAAGGGTATGAGAATGATAACTGACCTTCTGGATTTAGAAATGACATTTAAGAATATGAAAAAGTACAAATGAATCCACTAATAAAAGGAAAACACATTATATAATTTCCTTGTCTTTGGTATTACTGTTTTGCAGTGATAAACTGTCTCAGCTGAAATCTGTGGGAATTTACAATTGATTTTAAGTCAGCAAAATGTGCTGTCTCCTGACATGGGAAAAAGACTGACTGAAGAGCTTAAGGTGTCTGTTGTACAGTTTTATTTTTGGAAGGTATGCAAATAGATTTCCTGATGTATTCTAACAAAACTGATGGGTGCTGGGCATGATTTTTGTTACTGCTGTAAGCAGCTTTCCCACACTGGTTCCTAGGATGTATGCTTGGGAAGTGGGAGGCATAGATTTGATTTTGCAGAGGTAAGGAGAACAAACCCACAGATTTTATGCTTTTGAACAGATTAGACTAATTTATGAGTTGTTTTGAAAAAGGCAGGTATCATCAGTCAGCTAATCTTCAGAAAAAGTGAGTCCCAATTAATTAAGTGCCTGTCTTCAGATAATTATTCCAGTCTGCAGAAGATGCATATGTAAGGTCCTTAATATGCTACACTGTCACTGGTACATTTGGTGGCATTTTTGGCTTATTGCT
The DNA here is from genome assembly GCA_013397935.1 of Dasyornis broadbenti. NCBI lineage: Eukaryota > Metazoa > Chordata > Aves > Passeriformes > Dasyornithidae > Dasyornis > Dasyornis broadbenti. Next base: position 3,474,798 of record VZRN01001324.1, read on the forward strand.
ATGATCACAGTGGTTTATTGGCTGGAACTGGATATCTTCACCTCCATCCCTGTCACAGAATGGTTTTTTGTCTGCTATTCATCTGAGGTTTTTTCTATCTTTGTTTACTTCTGAGGAGAACCTGGGTAGCAAAGTTCCCTGGATCATCTTGTGACTCCTTGGATCAGCCTAAAGAATCAGCCATCTAAGATTTTGCTGCTGCCTAAACTGGAAATACTTTGCCTCTTTCTTTTCATCCTAAGTTAACACATTTGATTTTCAGGACATTGTTTTCTTGCCGTCTATTGCTACATCTGTTGTTCAAAAAAAAAAAAGAAAAGAAAAAGAAAAGAATTTTTACATACTAGTATTATTGCAGGGGTTGGGAGTCAGATGGACTTGCTAATCACAACTCATGTGGTAGTAACAGTTGTCCAAGGCTTAGTCTAAAATTAGAAGAATAAGTTGGAATCAGTCCTTTGGTTGTTGTCCCTGCTGCATTAACCACGTTAGCGCTGTCACAAGTAAATTTATAACAGAGACTGGGCCTGGTTGGAAAAATTCTGATGGAACATTTCTATCAGACAGCATAAGTTTGTCAGGAAAAAGTGGAAATGTAGTAATTGTGTTCAGTTTTTGAATGAAACCAGACAAGTTTCTGGTAAAATCCTGTGTAGTTTCCCAGCAGTTCACCTGAACTAATTGTCTCCATGGTAGCCCATGGGAAATTGCAGACCCAGGGACTGCGGGGGAACCAGGGACTGTG
>VZRN01001324.1:3475635-3574650 GCA_013397935.1 Dasyornis broadbenti
TTTTTTGGTTTTTTGTTTTTTTTTTTTTTTTTTTTTTTTTTTAAATATTGAAAGTCCCCAGTAGTTTTAAAGGGGAGTACTTTTTGCAAGCTAATATCTTTGAAAATTGATATATTCCTGAGTCTGGAATATGAAGTCTCTTTACCTAGAGGAGAAATGTGGGGGTTTTTTCTGCAGTGTATTTGTTTTGTTTTGTTTCCTTTTTTCCAAAATTCTTGAAGACGGATAAAAGGCTATTGGGTTTTTTTACCCCTCTAATAGACAGGTTTTCATTTTTGACAGAGCAATGTGCTAGCCAAATTCTCTCAGAATTTTGTAACTACCTCCTTCATGCTGTCCTTGATAATTACAATCATCACCCTCAGTTTCGTGAGATTCTAAATGTGCAGGGATTTTTGCTGTATTTCCTCCCACCAATTGTGTCTAACAGCATCTTTAAGAAGGCATTGAACAAAGAGCATGGTAGTAGTCTCACCATACAGAAATCTGTATTTTGTTAGAATATGCTTTAACTAAAATTGAAAAGAACACTATCTTTTCCTCTCTTAGTTCTGTAATGTAGTCTTTTACTCAGCTGATGTAAAGCAAGAATGGCTCGTGCTTTACAGCTGCAATATCAGCAAGAAGAAAAAGAAATTGCTGTGCTTTTTAGGCAGTGTCTGTTAAAGACAAATGCATCACCGAGTGTATTGAATGCTTCATTTCAGTAGAAGAATCAGCTGATAAAATATAGAAACTTCTTTTTAAGTATGAATATAATTATAAGCTATTATCAGTAGTAAAAAACAGGGGTGGGATTTGTCAGAACCTAAGCCCACAAATCATTAAGTCATAGTTCTATCAACTTAAATGTATAAGAAATTTTAAGATGGTGGAAGTCAGTATATGCAATGTAAATTACCCTAGTATGAAAACAGTGAGCTGGATTTTCTCATTTCCTCATTTTTCCATCAAAGCATTGTACCAGTGCAGAATATAACACATTATTGATTTGAGTTTCTCTGCTACCCATTCAGCAACAAGGCAGCAGTGTGCTGTAATTGACAGCAGGTCAGAGCATCATGTGTCCACTGTTTCTTTTACTGTCTCTTCTAAAAGAAGGCCCATTTATGCCTATAGTAGCAGATTCACTCATTTTTGCTGAGCAAATACAGAAAGTTTAAACTATTCTAAGATTAGCATAATAGTTTTGGATTTCTGACACCTTCCGACTTCAAAATCTACCCATTTATTACAATGAGCAATTGACCCTAATTACATAAAAGTTTCAGTATCTTGGCTTGACAGATTGTTCAAACTAACAAAGCCTTGCTCCATACACATATTTTTCTATGCACCTGTATATATGGGTAATTTTTATTTATTTTTGTTACATTTTGCATAATTGCACAGTAATTAATGCCTTATAAACAAGCTATGGCAGCTGTAGTCATTGCAGCAGAGATGACAGAGTTGTGTTGCTGCATTTGGCTTTTTAGCCTAAAGTCATTTAAAAATAGTTAACAGAATACCATTTTTCACCCTGGTATTTAAACATGATAAATCTTCCCATTAAAGATCCCTGACATTCTCATGTGACAGTAGAGAAGCTGAGTGACATAAGCCTCTGCCCTCTTGTGGCAGATCAAGCTGATGAAGCAAGCAATTATTAGAGATATTTTCTTTAACTTCAACAGTGTCTCTATAAAATGATAAAAAGTTTTAAGAGTTCAGTTCTGCAGACACAGAAATCTTTGCCTAGTCTCATATTTTCCTAATGGAATCAGGTCCATAGGGAGAAAATGACTGGTGTTTCTGATTCATCTCTGCTGTTCAAACTCTGCTTTGAAGGCTGATATTTTCAAACGTTTAAAAGAAAAGGAGTCCCTATGCCATTGTGATGGGTAAAGCTCTGCCTTCAAAAGATGACTCATGTTTTCTGCAGCTTACAGCAGACAAATCATCAAATACAGGAATAAGTTGTAACAGCTCAACTCTATCATCTAAAGATACCAGAAGGACGTAAATGAAAGCATATTTAATCAAGGTGTACTTCAATATAAATGTTACACAGAGAAAACTAGTTTGTGAATGTTCTTATATTAAAAGGAATCACAGGAGTATAATTTGGACATTCGAGCAGGGAGGAAACGCTTTTCTCCTTTGTTGCCCTGGCAGCAAAGTGTTTTCCAATAATACTTTTCAAGGCACTTGCTGATTCAGCAAATTCCCTTTCTTATTTCGAGCTTCTGACATAGTTTGTGGGTGGCTCACCGTGAGAAGAAGAGGTATAATAATGGAAAAATGATAGTGGCACAGTGGTGAACAGAAGTGGAGAGTCATGAAGAATTTGTGAAGACAAGCTAAAAAGCTCTGGGTACATCAAAGGCCATAGGAAGTTATAATAAATGAATGATCCTAGATAAAATGTAGAAGTACTGAAAAACGTAGCTCAGGGAGACTAGAGGTCAGGTTTTGCTTCTCTGTGCAGAGCTGCTCTTCCACTTTACTCTTGGAACAATATCAGAAGGATCATCCTACCTCCAATTTAATATAATAAAAGCCTGAGGGACTTTCAAAGGGGAGAGAGATACATAAGAAATTATCTGTAATAAAACCAAAATCAAAACACGCCCCCTAAGCAAACAACAACAAAACATCCATAAATGCAAACAAACTAAAGAATCAGAACAACCCTAAACCAACCAACCAACCAAACCAGTCCAGGTTCAGCAAGCAGAAAAATAAGTTCAGGCTACATAGAATGCTGTAATAGCATATTTATTTAGTAATGTATTTTATTTTAATTTTGTAATATGAACTGGTCATAGATCTGAAGTACAACAATTAGTTCCATTTCAGTCTGGTGTTTGGTTCTTTAAGAACAGAAATCCCCTCTGTTCAATGAGCGAAATGTGACACTCATGTAGCAGTTGATTGTTTTCATTGCAATTGGTAACATCTACAGGTGTAAGAGTCTGCCTGATATGTGGGTTTTGAGCTCAGAAGTGCAGAGATCTCACCCCCAGATGCCTTAGTGACCACCAAGGACTATGATGTGCTACATCATTCAGTACCAGCAAATGTATCCACCATAAATAAAACCATATGGTATTCAGATACCAGATTGTTAACAAAGTTGTCTGTAAGCAAGGTAGCACAAGAAAACAATTGAAAACCATAAGAATAAAATGTAAAAATAAGAAAGTAAGAAATACCAGTTCTTAAAGTTTGTAAGGCCAGTTTTACAATGTAATTTTTTTGTTTGTTTGGTTGGTTGGTTGGTTTTTTTTTTTTGTTTTGTTGTTTTGCAGTGTCTGCTGAATGTCCTACCCAGTCAGTACCAGGAAGTAGTCTAGGAATCTGTCAACAGAATGCTATTATTTGGGGACATACGAGGAAAAACAATAGCAAAAGGCCCAAGAGAGGACAATGGAGGTTTTGCCATGTGTTTTGCAGAATGTGACACGTGTATTTTGGCAGCTTTAGTATTGCTGTAATTTGTAACGGATGGCACCCTTAATGCCTTCCTATCCAACCTTGCCACTCTGTTGTAGAGTTTGAGACATCTTGACACCAAAAATATTATCAAAGAAAGAAAGAAGGAAAGAAATAAAGAGATAAAGAGAGGGACAGAGAAAGAGAGGAAGAGAGAGAAAGAGAAAAAGGAAGAGAAAAGAAGGAAGGAAGAGAAAGGAAGAAGGAAAGACAAAGGATGTGTGCACAAGGACGGCAAATAGGGAGAGCGCTAGCTGATGAAAGAAAACAAGGGCTGTGAGTGGGTGCAGGGACTGGGAGGGCCATACACAGACAGTTTGGGTAGGAAAGGAGTGGAGAGAGATGAATGGGAGGACAGAGGAAAGCCAGGAATTACTGGTGTTTGCAGTAAACTTGCTTACAGAAAGTATTTGTGTTGCTGCTGGCTTATACATTTAATTGAACATTTTTAAAAAAAACACTTGTGAATATTTGCTTACAGTAGCATATATTTAACATTCAAGCCCTTTCAGCAACTCTTTGAAACAATTAGCTCATAATGAGCAGCTTCCATGCTAGCAACCTATGCTAAAATGCTTATTAAAAACTTTAAAATGTTAAGACTGACTTTAACAAAAGAAGGCCACACAATCATCACCTTACTCTTGGGAGTCTTTCTGAGGTGTTGTTTCTACAAAGCACAAAATGATTGCTGCAAAAGTTCTATTTTACTCCAAGCTTTTGTGCCAGGACAGTATCTGAAGGTTCCTCAAAACCTGCTGAAGTTGAGTGCTTTGTGACAGATTCCTGATCTATCATATGAACAGAGCTTTGACATGATATATCATAAAAGGTATTTGGAATTTTCTTGGCCGTCTTCATGAACTTTTATTTCACTTCCTTCATTGTCATCAGGCCCAAGGTGCTACCCTGAGAACCTAACTATGAAAACTAGTTTTGACAAGACACTCAAGCCAGGTGAAAAAAGGGAAGGCAGAGAAAGTGTTTCCGGCACTACTTGCAACAGAGAAAGCAGCTGACAATGAAGCCTTGCCACAAGGTTAGACCATCAAAAAGAGGAATTTGTCTCCTAAGAAGGGCTTTTTCCTGTGTTTCTTCAACACAGAATGGCATTGCCAGTATTTGAGAACTTTGACTTCTTAACACTGTCCTTAAAAATTCAGCAAGGTTTCTTTGTGGAAATCCCTCCAAGAACCCAGGAGTCTTAAATAAACAACCAACAATGCAATCAGAAAACCCAAACAACGGATTAAAGTTCAGCCTTGGAACTTGAATTCTTTAGTTAGCTGAACCACAGAAATATAAGTAAATAAGTTAAAGATCTCTCCTTCCCCCTGAACTTTAGGACTGTTTATTTTTGCTTTGAGATGTAAACCCTTGTCTTCTAAATGCACATAATCTGTAGTTTGCAACTTCTAGACACTTAGGAAAATTAAAGAAAACCTAAAAGGGACTTACTAGTTTATTTCAATTATTCTGTTAGTGGTATTCATTCACATCAAATATGCGTAAGAAGGAGCTATTTCAAGATTATGACAAATTTAAAAAGCAACAGTGCTATGAAAAATACATGGAATATATCTGCACTCAAGAGCAGGAAAACTCAAGAGCGTTAATTTGTTATTGAGAAGCCCCTTGGTACAGAAGTAGACATGGTGCTTCCATGTACAAGCAGTTTTTGTCATGACTTCAGTGGCGCTGTGTATTTAGCTTAGCTGCTTTACTCCAGGATCCTCTATCTTGGTTCCTTTTGTGTTATGTGAATTGCAGTCCCATACATAATATTCTATGCTATTGAAAGATATCACACTTATGAAGAAGCAATGAAAACTTAGAGACACTTATTTATAAGATCTAGGGTGCAAATATTTGGGAAGTACTTCCCTTTTTGCTTCATGTTCAAACACATTTGAAACACTGTTCTAAAGTATGCATTGAGAATCACAATGATAAAATGTTTTCACATTTCCTGAATAGACAAAAGAGTTCTAAATTGTTCAGATTTTAAATACATAAATGAAATAGCCAATGCATCTTCAGTACACCTTGTTTTCTGTGATTATCTGCATAATTACCAAAACTGTCCATTGTATTCAACGCATCTTGGTAATAGTCTAACTGGTATTACATTGCTGAAAATGTCATATTACTAGTCATTGTCAACAGGTGGCATATGTGCTTGGCATCATAAATTAAATGTAATCTCAAAGAGAAGTAATCAGTTCATCCTTTGCTAACTTGGCTAATTTTGGGGTAGAGGGGGAATGTACTTTAAAAAATTTTCTGGCTTAAGTATCTGAGTATTGCTTTAGATCTTGATTTTGCAGGCATCATGAAATAAATTTCTGTGAATAAATTAAGCTAAATTACCCTCATTACAACTTGACCAAAACATCACCTTCCCCAGCAGACAGAAAAATAAGGTTAATAATAATAATAACAATAACAATAACAATAAAAACATAATAAGAAAAATAGGGGGGGGGCATATTCAGCAAAAATTCTGAGGTTAGTTCTTCTTCCCCTCTTAGGTATTAATGTGAGCTTTTAAAGACAAATGTAATTTTTGCCTGCACTTTCCCTGAAGCAACATGAGCCAAATGTGAGCCATCCAGCAGCTAAAGAGCTTCAGCAGTACAGCACTAAGCACAGCTACACCATACATCACAGCAATCTGTAGCTCCTGTTTGGAAGATGCTTTCCTGTATTCAGCTCAAAACATATGAGACTGATATTGTGTCTTCTGGTAAAATATGGTGTTGATATAATCTCTTAATATCACTTGATTTAGTGTGTCATTCAGTAGGCCTGAATTCAGTCTTTTAGTTAGTTCTAATCAGAAGACTTCTACTTCTTTTGTTGGAGAATGTATTTATTACATACTTATATTTAGTATTAGAATATTATTTATAGGGGATGAATACCTACAGTTACCACATCATCATCAGCTGGGTTTTGATGCACAAAGCGCTCTGAAAAATCAGGCCTCAGTTTTGCATAAGCTGGACGTGTGAAAATTGAAGGTAGGTGTTTAAATCTTTGTAGTTATCTCTACTTGTAGCGTTAATAAGCAATTAAGTCTGTCTGTAAAAAAATTCTGAGGCAAACAGATCCATTATTTTCTGTGTTAATCTGCATGGTAGCCTTTGCCTATTGAATATTATGTCTTATCAGTGGAGGGTTTACTTGCTTCTGTGTCTTTAGTTTTGTTCTCAGAACACTATGCGGTACCTAAAAACCTGGGAATGCAATTATTCTTTGTGGTTTTTTTGGGGGGGGGTCTATTAAGCAGGTCTAATTAAGCAGGTCTCCACTGTTACATGCATAGCTGTGAAAGAATTGACAGTGACATGAGTTATGTATCCCAAACTGAAGGCCAGGTTACTCTGTAGAGGATTATGTATATTATTCGGGAGTAGAATCAACAACAAAACATATAATTAACATCAGAAGAATACAGATACCATTGTTTTCTCATTTCAGGCGATTTCTTTTTCTTTGAAAATTATGGCAAGTTGTTCTTTTAAGGTTAATCTGTTCTTTTAAAGACTAAAATAATCACTGAGTAAATGTCTTTGATGGTTTAGAGTTCAAAAAAGGTGGATTCTATTTAGTTAAAATATTCCATAGTGCTCTGAAGTGTTAAAATGACCCAATTACTGTATATACTTACCTAGAAAAAAATCTAACTGAAATATCAAAAACTACATAAAAACTATTGCAAAGAGACCAAATATCAAAACCTAAATGAAGTCAAGGGCCACACTCTTTTTGGTTTGATTACTGTCATTTCCTCAATATAAACTCTGTGTATTTCTGTATTCCCCTCCAGTGTCCAATGGTTTCAGTGACAAAGCCTCAGCTGACTTCTACAAATGTAGACAGAGATGTGATATTTGTGTAAACAAATGAAAATGTTTCCAATGGGAAAGCAGGAGTTCAAGAGTTGAGAACTCTTAACTTTGAAATCTGCAGTGTATTAAAGCAGCTGTGGCAGATTCAGTCTTGAGGCTACCATAAAATGGACTAAGCCTATAAAGTGGTTTGAGAGCAGAACAAAGTGTAAGTACCTCACTTAGAAGTATTACAAGTATTATTTTTTTCATAATTTTATGTTTAGAACCTTCTACATTCATTCAGATTTATTTAACCCAGAATACTTATGACTACATATGAAAATGAAGGCCAAATTATTTTAAACATTAAATAATTGGCATTTTAGAGAAATTCCTTTATTTTAACCATGAAGATTTAATTTTAAATGTTTTTCCCCTGAAAATTATCTGCTACAAAGCCTTTTTTTTCAGCCAAGGAATTCAACATTTGAGGCCATGAAGCAAAATCACAGATTTTTAAACATTTAATTAAATAACTGTTAACTCAGCCATACGGATAAAGGAACTTTAAATGGTGTGAACTTTAAAGACGTGGAGAGTAAGTAAGAGAAAACACATAAAAGATGGAACGAATAAGATAAAGGTATGAGTCTATGATTTTTCTTAATGTAATCATCTCTCAGTCTCTGTTTCATATGGCTGAGTGGTAAGACTGCACACTTGAAAACTGTAGATTTACTCAGTTCTTTGGATTAGTCTCTTCTGTGTCATAGTGAGTTTTTATCCTCATGAGAAGATAATAATCATTCCATAATGTTTGGATAAATAAAATTCCCATCTAACATTTTTTGTGTACCTACAGGGAGAAAGCTGAGTTTAAAGCAACTTTCACAAAAATAAACAAAGGAAATTGATAAGGAATTTCTTAACTGACTACTATGTTCTCATTTTTCTATCAAAAAGAGACAAAATCATTTGCAAAAAAGCTTAACCCAGATTTTTGCCCATCATCTTTTTACAGTCTTTATGAAGTGCCAAGTATAGTCATTCAGCTATGATCCCATAAGTTTATGGGTTACCCTTTGCTATTCTCTGTATTCAGAGTTTTTCCACAGGGTCATACATTTGGAGTTATGAGCTTGTTTCTAATTGCATATGCCAAGAAAACTTTACACTGATTCATGGAGTTGGATTCCCCATTGTGAAAGAGTTTGCATCTGCCTCAGTTTTTTTAGGAGCCCTGAGAAAGGATCCATCTCCTTTCCTTCAAAGATTCTTGTGAATGGCGTCACACAGTGCTTACACAATAGACTGCTGATATCAAGGCAAAGGCTGTCCTGTAAATTATTTTGATGTGGGTATATTTCTTCATATTTGCTGTAATGCCCTTTATCAGAAATATGTCCTAGAACAACGGTGGCAGAGATAGTAACTTTTTAACCATGCTATCTGAACTCTGTTCAAAACAGATCTAAGAGAAAATTAGAGAGTTGTAATAGCCTAATGACTTACCTATGTGATTATTACTACTATTGTCAAAGAACTGAAACAAGAATAATTCTATTGTGGATGGATTTAATGAGCCAGCTCAGGTTATTCAGTATTACCACAGCAATCAGACTGACTGTATATAAAACACTTTTCCATTAATATTTTTTCAGCTTGAAGAATAATCAATTATGCATCAATGTAGACAGACTAACCGTCCCATGTATCTTTCATTACAGACTAAACAGATGGTTTTAAATCCCTCCCTTTGAAATCATAATTGCCTCTGGAATTCAGCAGTGTAGTAGATGGTAACAAATCCCAGGAATGAGGGGGATGAAACTTTGTAATATTTGCTTCAAAATACAGGAGTTTAATATATGGTGAATGGCTGTTTATGGTTTGTATAATACCATCTGTGTGAATAGCCATTTGTGCCATAAGAACTAACAGGTTTCTATCCTGATTTTCCAATCTAGAACTGAAAATTCAGTAGTGAGGGTTAGTTTCCCTCTTGTCTTTACAACATTTGTAGAATTATTGTAGAATAAATTATTGGCAAGAATAAACTAAAAGGAAATAAACACATTGAGGCTGACACATTGTTAGTACACAAAACTACTGATACAGAGTGAAAAATAGATTTCCCTGCAGCCAATTGGAATTTTGCTACTGGATTCCACATTGCCAAAATTTCATTGCCAGTATACAGTTTGGCTACTTTTACCTTTAATTAATGTACTATTCGTCTGTTTTCCTACCCTTCCCCACTTATTTTCTCCTCTTCCTACTCTCTCTCCCTCCTTACCTCTCTTTGGTTCCTGTCCTATATCTGCTGCATCTGCCATGCAGTTAAATTTTAAAATAGCTTTTCCCTTTGAAGTGCTAATACCAGCACAGCTATTTCTATAGCAAGTAACTTTAGTGACTGTTGTGGTTTGCTTTTACTCTGTTTTGTGTGTTTGTACATGCATATGTAGGGTGTAATGTGATTTTAAGAGTGAAAAAGTGGAGGAAATGGAAAGGGGAAAGAAAAAAAAAAATCTCCCGATTAAGTTTTATAAATGAAAGTTAAATCCCAGCTGCTCCACATCAGGCTGTGATTTTGTCAGCTCTCATGAGCTAAGCAGGTTGAACTTGGTGAGTAATTAGATAGGAGACCTCTGAGGAAAGCTCAGGGTGCTGTATATGGTGCACAGAAGATTCAGGAGTTAAGACGGTTCCTCTTCAGAAAAGGTAGATCATTGCTTGTGTTGTTTTTCCTCCATTGAATCCATCAGTGACTATGAAACATGACAGGTCTGTGCAGAAAATCTGCTTCAGAAAAAAATACTTTTAATATCTTAATACTACAAGAAAGTAGGAGGATGTTCTTCTGAAAGGATCACTTTGTACACAAACTCGTTTGTAGCCTTTAACCATCAGTTCCAGCATGTGAAGTATTCAATTTTTGTGTATTGAGCACTTGAGCAATCACTGTTGTCTTCTGCAAGATGTCTCTTTTTGCTGGTGCATATGATATGTATGTGTGTGTTTATTTTAAACTGTCCTTATGTGACCATTTTACACCATGCTGTGCATTTATTTAGCAAAGTGAAAAAAATGCATTCAATGCTTGGGTGTTAACCTTTAGGATTTTGTGAGTCCTGACTGATACTGTGAGATCTAGAAAGCTCAAATGTGGACATTTTAAATATTTTTGTTTCATTCATGAGTGTGTTGCATCTTCCATGTATGTTTTTTCATTTATTTACAGGTATAGAAAAAAAACCCTGATTAATAATGAAGTCAGCAGTGATGTGTGCACTGAGAAAATTAATCATTTGGACTCTCTGGATTATTCCTAAGGTTTCCTTTGGGAAAAGTAATTTGAGATAATTGTTTCCTGGTCTGTATAAGTCAGGAATGTACTTACTCTTTTGTGAGTTTAACAGTGGGTCAAAACTTGATGGCTTTTGTAAAGCTGGGCCCTCTTGTTTGACTGTTTCTTTGAGATGTTTCTGTTTGATTACAAGAAACTACAAAATCCTATTTCCTTCAATAAGGCACTTGAATATTTCTTCGTTCTTTGCTCCAAGCCACTTTCAGCCCACTACCCTAAAAGACTCTCTCCTTTTCTAAGCTTTTTTTCAAGGCACCTGGGGGCAAAGTCAAAAGATGCCTGCCTACATTCTCTCTAATATTTTCCAAGACTTGCTGGAGAGGGGATGTAGGTGTATTGGGGAGGTTACAGAGGGACATTAAGGACACCTAAATCTTCATATAAAAGTTGAGAATTCAAATCTTTTTCTCCTGTATAGGAATGTCTTTTTGATTTAGCTGGTCCTTGGGGTATTTGAAAGATAGCTAGTTATAGCAGTTACAGCTCCCAAAGCATAAATGATTCTTAAAGAACAGCTGAAGAGAAGGCACACCTCTGAAAATATGGGGTGGGAATTCTGTAAATCAATTAATAATTATATGTATATTTATAGCTGAGATTTATAATTTTAATAACAACATGTGTATTTACATCTGAGATTTATCACTCTATCACACAGCTTTATTATTGTGCCCAAAATCTGCTCAAAATTTGGAGGATTGTAGATTTTTCCCACTAGAAGGGGGAGCTGTTAATAGAGATTGACATTTTATCGGTGCAGTCCTATTTCTAAGAAGTAACATTTAAAAAATCTTGTTTCCTTGAGCATAGCAGAAATTTCACATATTGAAAAAGCATTTTGTGTTTCAGAGATTCAACCCAAGTCAATTTGTGCCAGCAGCCCAAAACCTGTCTAGGTTTACTCCTTGATACCTGTTCTTTGGCAGTAGTTTGACATGAGCTTCTACATATTTCCTCTTTCTCCATGTTTATGCATGTCCTACATCTACAGCCTACATACATTGTGTCACTTCCATTTGTATCCTTCTTATAAAACAGCAAAACCACTATAACCCACTTCATTCACATTCTGACCTGGCTTTTCCAAGCTTTTGTTTTGTGCAGAGACATGTAATTGTGTTTGGGGTTTAGAGACTGAAGTCATTTCAGTTACTTGCTTTAACAAAGTCACATAATGACTTCTTATATCTTTCTTAAATGAAGAGGGACAGCTATACCCAAGAGCTGCAACGAGGTTTACCTGACCCATAATTTTACAGCATTATAAACCACATTTCCACTGAAACACCAGGGCTAGCGAAACAATAATGGTCTTGGTTCAGTATCGTGGTGTAGTGAGTTTTCCTTCCAGTGATCTCATGTCTGTTGCTCCAGAAGCAGGAAATGCTTCGAGGTTCTGAAGGGCAAGCCTGCAACATTCTTTACTCTTTGACAAATGGCACCACTTCATGAGGATGCTCAGAGATTGTGTGCTGTAGACACCAGCCTTGTCTGCAGCTTGCCCTAGCTTTGTATAGATCATTTTGGTCTGTTTTCAGGGTGAGAGAACTACAAAAAGAATTGCACTTTAGTTACAGTCTGCTCTGAGTCTGCAGAAGGTACAACTCAGCTGGACTAGCAATTTGGAGTAATGTGGTTTTTTGGATCATCTTATTTCTTGCTGTGATTGTTCAGTCACCCTTCCTATTTTCTCTCTTTCTTCAGTTCACCGCCTCTGGTGACACAATTTAGGATAACACAATGGAAATATGAGTGAGGGTATTTAAAACTGAGGACAATTTTAAAAATCAGAAATAATGTATATAGCAAAGTGTTTCAGCTTCAAAAATTATCTATACTTGTTTGGAATGCCTCAGTAATCCTTCAAGAATGACAGAATTGCCTTCCTTTTGGGAAATAAGACTGTCATCTTTCAACATCACTGATGTCCTATCAGTAATTTGTGTGTATTTCTTTACAGTTAATAAGGATCTCTAACTGTCATTCAAGCTTCAGTAAGAAAAAGTCATTTAATGAAAATTAAGATGTCAGAAATTACAATAATCAATGACCAGATAAACATGAGAGAAGATGCTCTTTTCTGGAATATTTCAGAGGTTGTTACTGTATTGGTAACATAAACTGCCTATGTCAAGCCCTGAGCTTTTATGTGACAAAATTCCCATAAGTTTTATACAGATTGAAATCCACATTTGTCTAGATAATCTGACTTTCATAAAGCTGAGAAAAAAATTCTTTGGAGAATGAGGAAAAGATAAGTCAAACTCACTCTTAATGACCATTAGTGCCTTGAGTACCAAAAGCTAGATCTGCCCCGTTATTTGTCAGATATTTAATTCACTGAAAATTAATTGAAAATCAAGGCAAAATACACTCTTTATGCCTTGAGTTTTAGTCTGTGCCTCAGACAGAAAAAAAAAAAATCATAATTCATCTGAAACCACAGTTTTCATGTAGGGGCCAGAATTAGTCATAAATCAGACCAACTTCATGAACCTTAGCAGATGAATAACTGTGACCAAGCTTTGAATATTAAGCCTTGAATCAAGGAAATGTCATATGGCCTTCAGGCTAGGGATATTTCATATAGATGTACTATTATCATTTCCTTTTAGTTTTACTAAATCAGGATTGATTCTATCATAAAGTATTCTTCCTTCAATATAATTTATTTTTCAGAAATAAACCTAGACACATGTAGGTTTATATTTTATGTAAGCTACTGTAATTAGGGATTTCATGTCAAATGTAGTGAACCCTCAGAGAAAATTCAGTGAATGCAATCCTAGCTCTGATGAATGAACTAGTAAAATTTTTTTGATTTTTGTGTGATTGAGATTTCATCCAAAGTCTTAGAGATACACCAAGACCAAATATCTAGATGTGACAGCACTGAAACTTGATCCACAATACAAAAAAAAACATATTACTTGAAATATTTCCAATGAATCTGTGTCTGTATAACTTCAGATGTTGCAGTAGTGGAGCTATGCACCCGTCTTGTCATACCAATAAGGTATCAGCAAGGATATTAATCATTTTGTAGAAACATAAAGTTGTAATTCAATAAATAATAACACTATAAGAAATCCAGGCTTAGAAGAGTTGCATATGTTGATAGTTACATAGTTGTACAACTGTCACTGAGATGATTGTGCTGGTTTTTCTTGGCCCAGTTTTTGCTAGTGGGGGAGCCCACAAAGATGGCTCCTGTGTGAAGCTTCTCGAAGCCTTCACCATGTCCAGCAGAACCAAGCTCTGATGGTTCAGAAGATGATTGACATGCTGCTGGCCAAGGCTGGGCCAATAAGAGATGTTGGTTATGCCTCTGTGAAAACATATTTGAGAAGAAATCAAAACAGTGGGTGCATGCACTTCTTTTTAGTCAGAGGAGGAGGAGAAGGAGAAGGAGGTGAGAATATGTGAGGGAAAACAACATGGAGATACCAAGGTCAGTGGAGAAGGTAGGGGAGGGCATGCTCCAGGCACCAGAGCTGGGATTCCTCTGCAGGCCATGGTGATAGCCATGGTGAAGCAGGTTGTCCCCCTGCAGCTCATGGGGTCCACGGCAGATACTGAGATCCACTTGCAGCCCGTGGGGAGGTGCCCCATGCCGGAGAGGGTGGATGCCTGGAGGAGGCTGTGCTCCAGTGGGAGTCCCAGTGGAGAGAGAGGCCTTGCACCTGAGATGGAACAGGGTGCTCCACACTGGAGTGGGTGGATGCCTGAAGGAGACTGTGGTCCAGCAGGAGTCCCAGTGAAGACAGAGGTCTTGCTCCCGAGATGGAACGGCCTGGCCTCGGAGGTCTGTATCCCGTGGACGAGGGACCCCACACCTCAGCGGTTTTGGGAGCGCTGTCTGCCCTTGAGGGGAGCTCACGTTGCAGTAAGTTCAGGCGGGCTGCTGCATGTGAGACTGGGACCCACGGCTATGCAGAGTAAAGAACTCCTCTCCCTCAGCAGAAGATGATGATCTTGGTAATGAACCGACCTACCCACCCCTATGCCTTTTCTCCCTGTGCTGCTGGGAAGGAGGGAAGGGGGTGAGTGGAGAAACGATGTCTTTGAAGGTTTTATTTCACTTCTCATTTACTCCTCTGACTCTGTTAGCAATAAATCACTTTGCAACTCTTAAGTTCAGCCTGTTTTGCCCTGAGTACGTCTTCTCCCGGTTCCCTATCTCAAATCATGAGCCCTGGCTGTGTTATTTTTCTCTCCTCTGCCCAACTGTGGCAGGGGAGAGCGAGTGAGTGGATGTTGTGAGTGCCTGGCATTTGGCCAGGGTCAAACCACAACAATGATACATGAATAAAATTGCCCAGGCAATGGAGTTCTGTAATAAGGAACCTAGAGAAGTTTCAAAAATAGAAGAAACAAGTAAAAAACATAGAAAACAGGTCCTTTCTTCCCCCTCTCTACCCATAGTGATTTTTCTTTGAGTTGTAGTACTAGGCCATTTGTAAAGCAGGAAATGCAGCACAGCAGATAGACTGGACTTCACCAGGCTAGTCCTAACTCTTTTTCTCCTTTATCTTTTTAATTATACAACATCTTTATCCCAATCTCTATAACAATTGACATCTCATATACCATTTCATTGAACACCTTTGCTTTCTCCAGAGTTTAATGCCAGTAACCTGGAAGCAGGCATCTGTGTATAGGCAACTATTGAATGGAAGACAGGAAAAGCTCTGTAAAAATCGTGCAGTGGATAAGGACCTGCAAAGGAAGAGAGCTTATGCTGGAAAGAGATCAGTGTATAAATGGGATTAGCTAGGTTTATTAAGAATCAGTCTCATTATTTCTGGGTCCCCTAATAAATTCCTTAATGATAGAAGGAAAATGTGTAATTTGCTGTTGATTCACAACTTGTCCATAGCACACACAAAATATTGGAGGCAATAAATGGTGGTGTATTATAGGATAACAAAATTCAACATTATGCAACAGAGCCCAATAAAACCTTTGGTATAATCTGGTACTTGGAGAGTCAAAAGTTGTATGGTGCAAGAAAAACTTGTTGGTACAGAGCGCAGGAAAAACCAAAAGCTATCTGCATAAGAAAGTCACGAAAGAAAGGCAAATCCCATCTTTATCAGTATTTAGATGGAGTTGAAGAGCCCATTGTGAGCATTACTGGTAAGAGTTTACAGGAATGCCATGTGTAAAACTGTCCATCAGACAGACTAATGTCCATTAGTCATTTAAAAATGACTAATTCAAACTGTAATAGGTCATAGACATCATCAGGGAAATCCAGAACTTGCTTTATGGAAAGAGATTGAAAGAGGATCTGTTTCAATTGAAGAAAAACTTGAGTGTTGTATATAAATATATCAATAAGTGAACAGAAGAGAAGGATACTTAGAATGTCATGGGGAGAGAAACAAATGGGACAATTTCTAATCAGAGGAGTGATGTTCAGTCACTGCCTTCACTAGGAAGAGTGAAATGAACTGATTTTAAGATGAAGCACTGGATTACAGATGATGTTGGGTAACGCCTGCTGAAAAGCAGGGTTTTGGATTGGTGATTCAGAGGTTTTAATCAAGTTCCTCTTTTTCAGATGAGTACGTCAGTTTTTGCAGGAAAGTTTTGATTCTGATAAAATGCTTTTTTTTTTCCATATAAAAGTAGGTAGAACAATTCAAGCGATTATTATGTAATTATGTTGGAATACCAGTACTAAGTGCAATTAAGTAATATGGTGGTTATGATATAGCCAGAAGCAGTCAGAAAACAATGAAGAAAATGAAATCTACTTGAAAAACAGACACAAGAATAAAAACTTTTCTTCATCAGAACGTTAATTCAGTGTACGCACTTTTAGAAACAAAATCACAAATGGCCTTCACTGACAAATCCCTGTCAAATTTAATGGGCTGTGGCAAATAATGACTTCACAAGCTTAATTTTAAAAGTTCAAAATTGGCTTTACCTGTGTAAAGGTAAGAATGGCTTTTAATATACACAAGAAACTTCAGAATTCACAGATGTGATGAAAATGGGAACATTTGGAAAAAGAGGACAATTAAGATTTTTCTCTGTAGAAGGCAAGTAAATATTATTTTTTAAAAGAAAATTTGACTGTAATTCTTCAGTGCTGCTGTACTGTGTAGTCTAAATGCAGCATTCAAGTACTGAACCTAGAGATTTTCAGTCCCACTATAAGTGCAAACCATAACACAGCCTTAACTGTGGAGTTAATTACTCTTTTGTGTATGAGTAACACAAATCTACAGCATAATGCAAAAGGAAAATTAAGAGGTGTCATGTATTTTTCCCACAAAACCGCACTACCTTTTCATTTATTTTCTTCTTCCTCCTTGCACAGCTTTAAACCTCTTTGCCTATGATTACCTGTTGTAGGGCTTGTGACAATTTGGGGGATCTCTCCATGAAAAGCTTATGAACTCTGTCTTATACTTGGAAATATCTATATATAGCTGTGTCAGGTTGAAAATTCTTTGCTAATCTAAAATCCGCAAGAGGTGATTTTTTGCTCCTGGCACAGGATCAATAAGAATTGTTAAACATTGATAATATCCTATTCAAATACAGTCAGCCCCTTGGAGTATGACAATGCTACCAGATAGACAAACCTGGTTTCACAGATGAAGTGAGGCAGTAATAAGTAGGTGATAAATCATCTGTTCTACACAAATTTCATCATCTGACTAGGGAGCTACCTGACTAAGAAGGTAAGGTGGCTTCTTGCTTGGTGTTGTAAAGTACATCTTCTACTAAGTATTGGAGGGGGATGGTGGACTTGGAGGACTTCTACCTATACTTGGAGGGGAAAATGAAGGCAGAGAAATGCAAAGGGATTCCTAGATTTAACAGCTGTTCTGAAACCCTCAAAGTCAGAGTGGCCTTTTGCCCCTTCTGTGATGCAACTCAAAGTCCAGCGTACTGCTAGTTTAACAAATGGAATTTGAAGAAATCGGCACAAAGCTCTGTGCCGGAGGACTGGGTAAGGACCCAGTTTGCTGCCTCAGCAGAACTCGGGCAAGCTCACATGGACATCAGTGATGTGTTGCATGGAAAAACCTGGCTCCAGCAGCTGCCGCGCGGCTAAGCAGTTGTTTTTTCGAAGGCTGAGGAGGGGTTTTGGACATATTTGTGCCAATGAGCTTAGTCCTGCTACCTTGATCACGGCCACACGGATGCCCGAAATGCTCGTACTGCCCGGCCGGACCCTCCGCGCTGGCAGCTCGGGGCTGCGGGGCCCCGCTCCACAGCCAGGGCACCTGGCGGGCCGCTGGCAGCCGGGAGACAAGGAGGGGCTGCAGCTCCCGCCTGCGACCCGTTTCCCGCGGAGCGAAGGATGCTCCCGCGTCCAGCTGCGCCGTGACTGCAGCCCTCTTCATGGCGAGGAGCGTTCCCAACTTCCTACAGTTCCCTCGCTCTTCCCTGTCCGGCTCCCACCACGGTCCCGCCGGTGGGGAGCGGGAGTGCCGCCCGGTGACCTGTCCAGGGAGCCTCCCGCCCTCCCTCACACCGGGCAGGGCACGGGCACCGCGGAGAGCCGGGCGCTGGCGCAGCATCCACCCCTCTCTCCCTGCCTCCGCTCTGGCGGAGCCCTGTACCGGGGCGAACTCCGGGAGAAGGGACCGTCCCGTGCGCCCTGAATCTCCCCAGCCCTTGCGCCTGCCTCCTCCCCTGGTCACCGGGACTGATGAATTAATCATGATGTGGCTGTGTTAATGCATTGATGTGGAGCGGGCTGTGCCAGTGGCTCTCGGCGCGGCGGGTGAGGGAGCTCGGGGAGCGCCGGCCCCTCCGCCCCGCTCCGCTCCGCACAGCGCCGGGCGAGCCGCGGCCGCAGCGCTCTCCATGGCTCCGGAGGAGGTAATGGGAGTCGGGACGCGCTCCCCGTGCCCCCGGCAGCCGGGAAAGGGGCAGGGAAGGCGGGGCACGGTGGGGCGCGGGTAGGGCAGCTCCAACTCGCCGGCAATGGGGACAGGAATGCTCGTATTGCCGCGGGAGGTGTGGGGGGTGTGTTCGCTTCGCGTCCCCGAGGTTGCCCCAAATCCTGCCCGTGGTTTAAAAATCGCTCTCTTGGCATAAGTGCGCGAGCGCCAGGTTCACTTTATCGCCACTGACGCTGTCAAAATCGCTGTGGCTCCAGCAGTAACAACAGCGAGCCCCCTCCGTGCCTGCCTCCCTCCCTCCCTCCCTCCCTCCGCCGGGTCACCCGCTCCTCGTGAGAAACCAAACGCTGATATTCCATTAGCTTCATCTTCCCCGCTTACGCGAAAGTGAGGAAGACTTGCTAATTAATTTACATACGAGGGAATGATGTCTGAAGGAAGGAAAAAATACCCCGTTGCACCTGCTCCGCAGAGACTTGTCATCTGAATCTGGAGGAGAGCTATAAATCATGTAAAGTGTTCGCGGTGGAGTCGGCTTCTTCTGAGAGCAGTAGGATTATGTATCCAAATGCTGAATTTATATTTCCCACTAGGAAAAGACTGAAACTCAGGTCAGATATAAGCTACATCGTTTCATTTAAAACAAAATTGTAGTTATTTATTGTAATCTAGAGGGCATTTGTCTTCTCTCCTAATTAAATAGAAAGTACTATTACAGCATATAGTAATGATTTACACGTTATAGCCTGAAATCTCTTGCAGTTGGAGGTGGTGGATGGTGTTTTAGTATCACATATGTCCTCTTATTTTTGCTACACATGAAAAGACTGAGAATAACTAGGCTGTTTTACCTTCTGTTTCTAGTGTGTACAAACCCATACATTCTGAGATACAGAATGGGGAAAACTTGGGCTAGGGATACCACAACTTCCATTGAAAAGGTTGGCTTTCTCAACTACAGCAACTAAAATCTGTGTGATGTCTGCTTTTATTATTTCCACCTTTGAAAAAAGGCTTTAAAAATGTGATAAGCTACTTCCAAGAATTTCACTTACTGCCTCTAAGGCAATACTGATATAGTTCTTGACACTTGCCTGCTAGATGAGGTGAACTGGTGATACCTACTGCTCAGCAAGATGTTTGTGTTATTCCTGTGCCAGGTATTTCTTTAAAAATGCAAAATAAGGGCTTTAATCTGATGAGATTACAGTTTCATATTGTAGAAGTTATTCATACTTTAGTTTTGTGACATCAGTCAATTTTCATATATTTGACTAATTTTGTTGCTTGCAAAACTAGACTGAGGATTTTAATTTCAAATGGAACTAATTTAGGTTGGGGTTAATTGCTTTAGTAGCCTAACATATTTTTAACAATACTGTAAATGGAAAATATTATTAAGCTGTTTTGTTCCACTTACGTAAAAATATTGCTTTTCGGTTAAAAAGGTGTTATGTGTTATAGTTGGATCCAGTACATTGAATCAGAATGAGGGAATTAAGGAGTTTGTGTGCTTTGAAAGCACTTGTGATTGCAAGTTTCATAAGTTGTGAGCTTATTGTAAAAACGTGTGTGTATGTGTGTGGCAGAAGACTGCTATGCTAGTAGAAGAAACTAATAATAACACAGAAATCTGTGAGGTAAGCAAGAACATATGAGCCAGGCTAACCACTCAACATGCTTACCTTGAAAGCAAGTTGGTATGCAGTAGTTTTCATAACACTGTTCTACAGCAACAAAATAAGGCAGACAAAAATAAGCACAAGCCAGAAATAAAAAGACAAAAATTTAAGAGGAGACTAGTCAGGTGGGGAAAAACATTTTGAAATCAAGTCTTTCTGTCAAATCCAAGACTGCAGGTCATTGTTAAACTAAATCATACTCACATATACAGCATTTTAATGGCATTTAAGTTGGAAGCCTTGGTCTAGTCTATAACCAACCAATTAAAAGAGATTCAGTTGAGCATTTGGTTTATCACAGAATGAGAGATGATAGAGGTCAAATGACAGTCAATAAAAGTGGAGTTCATCTTTGAACTTGGAACAGGAGAACAATTTTTTTTCTTTTCCAAACTTTCTGTCTCTAACTGGAAATGCAGTCATAGACACCAATCCACCAAGTGGCCAAAGTTTATTAAGTGGTGAACATTTATTGTTCTGAGACAGCATTATAATAGAAATACTTTTTTCTGTGGAACTGACGTTGTTCTGGCCAGAGCTTTGGCTGTGTAAGTCATAAGTGAAACATGGAAGTTCTGATTTGGGGTTTGAGCAATATATGTCACTGCATAGGTTTCAGTCCAGTATACATTTTTGTTTAGCTGTCAAGTGTTGGATCAAGCTATATTGGAAAAGCATTTGCTTCTTTTCTAATCTAAAATGAAAAACATCATTTGTCAGCCAGAAGGAGATGGGGAAATGTGTTTACACTCACCAGATTTTATTGGCCTTACAATAATGACTTGTGTATGATACAAGGGATTGGGGGCTTGGTGACTTCAGGGAATGACACACCCACCTGCCTTTTCAACGTTTGCAACAGGCTGAGCATGCTGTTTGGGTCAGGAAACCACAGTGCTGCCTGTTTCTTGAGGGACATAGCTTTGAAAGGAGCTGAATGGAGAAGAGTTATCTGTCTGCAGCATTGCTCAGTGTTCACTTACTGCTGTACACATAAATACTGGCCAGTAGCTGTAGTCATGTGAATACGCCCTCTCTATTTTCTATAGCTGATTTTGCTTTACACATTGCCATAGAGTACTTCTGAATGGGTTGTTCATGGGTTGTTATGTTGATTAACATAAAAGTACCATGTTATGATGGGCAGGGTTAGTTGTATGTCCTAATAGATTAAATTACAAGGTTCTGGATAGCAACAGCATTTGAGGTGTATATGCTTAGAGTACAAATTCCTTCTTTTACTGTTTAGGTAGCAAGCAGGAATCCATTAAACTGGCAAGGAGGACAAATATTAATGAAGATCCAAAGAGGCAATATCATTTCAGTATGTTTGCAGTGCACTGCTCTGTTTAGCTGCTGATTAAATCTTCTGATCTCAAGGAGAGCTTCCAGTCATCTGCTTTGATGCAATATTCTAAAAACCATTTAAGCTAGAGGGGCAGGAGTTTAAGTCTTCAGATTATTTCTCTTAAAGATAAAAAATTGCATGGAGTCCTCTCATAGCCCTAGTTGAACTTTAGTGGGAATAGTGGGAACAAAAAGTCTGGGAAGGAGGGGAACAGAATAGGGAGTAGTTGATCGCCATAGTCATTCAGGGCTGAAGAGAAGACCTTTCTGAGTTAGACAGCAATCTTATCTAATTCTGGTCATAAAGTCCTCATGGTCTACTTTAAGTACATTGTCCTGTTGCTCTTTCTGGAAAGGTGTTTCAACACCTCTCTCCTAATGCTTAGAGCTTTCTTTGAACTTTCTGCCTAAATATATTCTTTGATTCCTATTTTTTAATCTCTCAATAATGTTATTTAAAACCAACTCCTTCCTTGGTGTGTAGCCCTCAATAAATTATAAACATCGATCATGTGTCTTCCTCAGCTTTTATGTGCTAGGATCAAACAAGCAGAGCAAGCACCTTTTAGTCTATCTGGCAAAACAGAATAAATAGGAAGATACTGAGGCTAGTAACTTGATTCTCCTGAATTCTGAACCTTGTTCCTGAAGTGTTTGCTTGAAGTCTTGAGTAAGAATGCTAATGCTCCACCTGGTCTTTTGAAAATTCTTTGTCAGATACTGGTGAGTGTCAAGTCTCTTTCACAGATACAGCAGACTGGTTTAATCTGTTAGTAGTAAACCTGGGTGTTTATCTTTTTGTGTTGCTCTCAAGTGATAAGAGACTGTCACAGAAATAATCACAGAAATTCTGCTATTTGTAATCATATAGCTTTGAAGAATTGCTAAATGTTTTGCCATTTCTAATATGCCTGTGCAAATGCTACTCCAATTTCTTCTGTAAGTTAGCAAGAACCTCCCCGGTATCAGGAGGGCTTCCTGTAAACAGTTTTTATCAAAACTCTTCTGCTTTTCATGGTGTTCACAGCCATGTTGTAAGGTGAGAATGAAGAAGGATTTTTAAAAAGTCTGTTCAATATGTTGCCATTATTCACCTTTATATCAACTTTATTTTTGTGTTATGCTTTTATTTCCAACTCAGTAAATTATTGCTGGGTGATACCAAATCAAATTCTTTACTGAAATCTGGAGAGAGTGGATTCTGAATTTTCTTTCCCATAATATCTGCTTTTAAAAGGATTGGATTCCCCCTCCTACCAGGTATTTATAAATACTGATTAAGATCCCTTCTGAGCCTTCACCAGGGTAAAGTAACTCAGCTCTTCTGTCCTTTCCTCATATGACAGATGATCCAAGGCTCATATCTTCTGTGTTCTTTAAATGGACGTACACCAATAGGTCCATGTCGTTTCTGTGCTGGGGAGCCCAGAACAGGAGGTGATATTCCAAATGTGACCTCGCTGGTGCTGAGGGGAAGGACCATCTCTCTCAGCCTGCTGGTGTTTTTCCTAATACAGAGTGTTGACTTTCGTTGCTGCATGGGCACTTTGCTGACTCACGTTCAACTTCTTGCCCACCAGAAACCCCTGCTTACCTTTCATGCCCAGTTCTTTTCCCCTTGTTGGTCCCTAGACTTTTACCAGAGCACAGTTATTCCTCTCTGGGTGATGAACGTGTATTTCCTTTTGCTGAACTATATTTCTCCAGTCTGTTGAGGTCCCTCTTCATGGCAGCACAACTACTCCCTATTTCATATGCTCTGCCAACTTGCTGAGGGTGCCCTCAGTCCCATTATTCTGATATTTAAGGAAAATGGCCCCAATATCAACAGGGACACACAATTAGTAATGTCCCCAGCTGAATTTTGTGGCACTGATCACAACCCTCCGAGCCCAGCAATTCCACCCCTTTCCATTTCACCTCACTTTCATGCTTCATTAGTCAAAATGTAATTGTTAGTAACAACAGTTACTATTACTTATATCAGAAATAATTTTATTACTGCTGTGTGGCCAGGAAAATTAACAGATAAAAATATCTTTTCAGCGTCTTTCCTTGCTCTGATTTAACAGCAGTGGCATGTGTGTGTACACACATGCACCAGTTGACAGTTTTCTTTTTGTCTGTGTTTCAATGTATGACTGTGAATTACTCATACCATATGGTTGACACAGGGAAGATACTATTTTATATGTCATCAGTTGTGTACCTTATGTTAAAAAATGCAAGGGTTTTTAAATATATGCTTCCTTCAAATAGCAAAAAAAAATCTTGAGAAAAATCGCTTCTGTTTTCCGTATTTTCTCTTGCTATCCACACTCACCTGCTTTGCCAACAGCAGTGAGAAAAGACTGAACTAACCTCACTGTAAGCAACACTTAAGATTTCTAGGGTACGACTCAGTGCTCTGTGCTTAAGCTATTATTTTTTAAGCTTGGTCTAGGATCAAGCTGTTTTGTTGCAGGAAAATTTATTCAATATTGCTTGAAGAGAAGGAGTTTTCTGTTGGTTTATCAAGAGACTGATACGTTTGATTTTAGCTAAAAATATATATTTTATTTGTGTGTGTACACATAGAAGAGTGATGAGAGGAACTTTTTCATCATATGATTTTCCATTTACAGAGTACTGCAAAGACAGTGCTTAAAATACTGAAAATGGTGATTCTCTTTTTTCTCCTCCTTGAAATGAGGATATGGTATCCTAGGGACAGTGATGAGCTAACTGCACTTTCAACTTAATACCTTGACACTGATCTTTGAGAAGCAGTCTAGTCTTTACAGTTTGATTCTGAATTCACATCCTGTAGGAACTCCATCAGAAAAAGGGGAGAATTTTACTTCTCTGTATGATGCTAAGGCCTGTCAGGATGCCTCCAGAATTTGGAGAGAAATGACTCTTGGCATCTATCTGCAGTGAACAGGTGGGAATTGAAAAATTGTGAATGGGTACCTGTGCAAGTATGTAGTTCTAGCCTTTACTTGTATTTCCAAAATCAGTATAAATGCATATGCTCATCATCTGAATTCCTGAAAAATAACTGCTTTTGTTTATTCTTCTTTTTGTTGTTGTCTAAAATTTCCTGTTAACACTGTACATCTGTTTAAATTGGAAAGACAGAACAAACTCTCTTCAACTGATGATATAAAAGGTATAGATATAGTTATTAACTAAAATGTTACACGTTAACTGCAGAACAATGGAGAAAGTTATCTAATAGTTTTTCCTACTATGATTCTCCAGAATGTTAACCAACCATTTTACATCATTTAAATCTCTGCAAGTAAAGTCTTACATTCTGTCATCCTAAAAACTGTTTAAAGAGGTAAAAAAGATGTTGAATTTAACTTTTTATAAACTGCAAACAGTAGACCTTTTTTTCAGAAATTGACTACAGAAAAATGTGTTCTAAGATTTTATTTATTGACAATGGGATCTTAGTGGATATCTAAAAAAAAGAAATTGAAACAAGTTATTAGGGAGATAGATTGTTTTGCTAAACAGCAAATTACAGTTAGTAGAGAT
The DNA here is from genome assembly GCA_013397935.1 of Dasyornis broadbenti. Classification (NCBI taxonomy): domain Eukaryota; kingdom Metazoa; phylum Chordata; class Aves; order Passeriformes; family Dasyornithidae; genus Dasyornis; species Dasyornis broadbenti. The sequence continues at coordinate 3,500,747 of VZRN01001324.1, forward strand.
ACTGGGTTTTAGCCGTGAGTTAAAAAGGTAATCCAAATACAAGCGTAACACTTTATTTTCTGGATGGAATTAAATGGGGCTACTTCTGTGCTTGTCATAATTTAGCATTTATATAGCCTTTACAAGATAAAAAACTCTTTATAGATACTATTGATCTCCATTATACTCTCTAAAGGTAGGTGTTCTAAAATTAATAGTATAGAGCCAATGTATTTTAGACCTTAAAATCTGCTAAGAGTTTGAATTTTGGTATAAATGTGTTTGAAGTGTATAAAGGGCAGGCTACATCCCTCAAAATCCAGAATCATCTCTTACAAGATATGCTTTCATTTTTAAGGAACAAAGACACAGTGTTTCATTCAGAGCACTTGAATAACCTCATGTCTCTTTGATAACAAAGTCTAGTCAGATGTAGTTTTTCCTGAATAAAAGTGTTGGATACTATAAAAAAAATTTTTTTTTTTTCCTAAGATTCACACAGAATAGATCTTTACTTTACAAAGATTATATACAATTTAGCTTCCATTTTTTGTGGAAAGGTATTTACACATAGAAAGAGGGAACTTGTCTTTCCTGTCTCCACCCTTCTCGGTTGACAGACTTTCCCTCCAGCAATCAGTTGACAGCAATCAGTTTGCGGATTATTTCTGGAAGGAAAAAGTTTACAGCTTTACTTCAACAGTAAGATTAAAAATAAACTAGCTACCATGTATTTGTGTGGCTTAACTAGTTAAAATCATGGCCACAAAAATGCCATATTACTCAGCTAAGCTGTTCATTACATTTTATACAGTAAGCAGCCCTTATTAAATAGAGGAAGTCAAGCCTTGCAAACAACAGTTTGTAACACAAAATTTAAAAAAAATTAAATTTTGACTGGAACTTCAGAATTTGTTGGTTATTTTTTCTAGATAATTTAATTCTATAAAATAAGCCTTGCACAAATATTGTAATGAAATATTTTATTCTGTGCTCTTGTCATATATGAAGGATGTGTAGATAACTCTGAGGTTTAAAGAAGTTCATATCTTATAACAGCCAGATTCTTGAGCATCTTCCAGACTTGCCTCACATTAATTCTCACAGCACTGTGTTTTCCAATTATAAAGGTAAATATTGTCAAGTTTAAGATGGAAAATAATTTGCAATTGTCAACTTTGACAGTTTCTAGTGCTAGATTCTTGAGATGTAATATGAAAATAAACATTTGAGAGGTTTTTTTCTAGGTTGCCACAGTCAGACATCTTTTAATCCCCAAACATTAGGCTATTTCAGTCTCAGAAAGATATGACTCTGCTTCCTTTGCACCACATGCTACCTTTAGTTTATTCTGTAAATAAATTCATTTAGTTAGATGGTGTCTTGTTGGTTTTTTTTTAATCTACCTAGTTAATATACAATATTTCATTTTATGGCTTTGGTTCTGTTCTGTACTATAGAATGTGAAGTCTTTCAGTAATTTTGGTAACATTTTTGTCACTTGTTTTCTGGCTATGATATTTTCCCTTCTGTCCTGCAATAGAGTAATGAAATATCCTTACAATGCATGGACTTTTTTGTGCTTTTCAGGTTTTCTAAATTCAAGTTCTGACATGTGCACTGGTGAATAAAGAAGAACAAAAGGCTTATTTTCATACTCTACTGGATTCTTATCTTAGTTCCAAGTTTCTGGGTCCTAAAGTAAGATCTAAAACTGTACACTGCAAACACTCCTGAGGGTCTGGGCCTCTTTAGCAAGTTAGAGAGCTGAACGTTTGTGTTGTTTTCACTCTTTTTAAATACCCCCTCTGCAAAATTATGGAAGCTTAAGACAGTTATTTAAATGGTTGATGGCAGACTTTTAAAGCTTGTGCTTCATCTCCTGTATCCTGAGAGTACAAATAATGCCAGTGATAGAAAAAAGAAGTTTCAAAACTAAATTTATCTTGGAAAGAGAACTGTTAGGATAATTATGCATAGAGCTTTAGAAAATGGAAATAATATAAATCTTTACTAAATAGTCATTACTCAAAGTTAGATAATCTGGTGTTCTGAAAAGAGCACCGTATTATTCTTCTTTTGTATCCTTGTGTGGTCACATGCACAGAACATGGTGCTTTAATACTCCAAGGAATTGTTCTACTTTGCTTCTATAGTGAAGCAGTTTCCTTTAATCAAATGGGAGCCAATAGAAATACACGAGCATCGAACAGAGCTCTGTGTTGCCTGCTGGGAGATATTTAAATTTGTGCTTGTTTGCACTAGAAGGAAATGCTGTTAAAGCATTTTGTTTTTTTTCTGTAAAACTCTAATATTCAGTGTGTAAAAGTGCCATTAAAAACAAATCAGATAGTATCATATATACTGATTAAGGCAATTAACTGTTCAGCCAATTGTGGAATAATACCATACATGTTTTAACATGTTTATTTCTGTACAAGCTGATCGTATTATGTTATACTATAAATTAAAAATATGGGCTACGCTGCTGTTTCTAATTTACTTTTTGTGATTCTAGGGTATTCTCATTTATTAAATGGAAATAATAATTTATGTATATATATGTGAAGAAGGAAATAAATATATAGGTCTTAAATTGCAAGTATTGTTTGGATCAAGATGATTTTTCACTTATCTGTAAATGATTCCTTGCTAAAAAGGTTCAGAAAAAGAAGTACACCGAAATTAAGCCTGATTTTTAAAAATTATGAATCAAAAAATATCAATTGTCTCTGCATATGGTGAATTATATGTGCATCAGTATTTTGACACATTCTCTGTCTGTTCAGTCACGTTCTGTTGATCCTGGTCCCACAAAATGTGTTAATTGTGCACAGTTATTAAAAATAACAGATACTTTATAATTTTTCATTTGTTGATTTTAATGGGAATAATAAGATTAAATTTATTTTTTCAGTCTTCTTTTAATCTTATCTTTTTTAATAGATGGAGCAACCAAAGCATATACTGTGAATTACTATACAGGAGGCTTTGGGTAAAGTTTTGAGTTTGTAGCTATTGAATGGGAGGTGTTCAGTATGACTAGTGTGCCTCGTGTACAGGGGCTTAAATTTATTGTAGTGGGTAATTGAGGTGAGCTTGTTCTTAGCACGTTAAAATGTACTTGTATCAGCACAGGGTTGGTGAGAAAATTTTGGAGGGAATGTACTTGTCCATGTAATTCAACATAATACTTCAACATAATATTACATGAGAAAATGTTGAATATGTATAATAGAATTAGTCTTTCCTACTCCTAACTGAGTTTAAGGGAACTCCAGGTTCCAGAAATCCCAGTTGTAAGGCAAAGCTTACCATGCTGGCAGCTGGAAATCTGTATAACTAGCAGAGTTTGTTTCAGCTAACAGATCTCTTTTTTCTTTTAAGAAAAAGCTATAGGAAAACTTCATTCCCCTTCTACAAATTATCTGATGAATTTTGCTTCCTAAGTGAACTAATTTATTGTACTACTGGAGGTTCAGGTTCCTCAGAATACAAATTTTCCCTTCCAGTTAGTTAGATAAGTATCCAAGTACGAAATAATTTCATCTTGACCTTTTAATATCTAACTTAAATTTTGTTGCCGAGTAAGTACCTACTCATCTTTAATACGTTCCTGTTTAATGTGGGATGGCTCTGAAAAATGAATATTACCATCTAATTGTTAAGGTAATAGGGAAAACATTTTGCCTATTTGAAGTTTTATACATTAGTTTCTTCTTATTTAATGTCAAGAGAATGAGTTTAACATGGGTGAGTGAAACTATAAATGGTTTTCCTCCAAGGTAACTAGACAATTCTTTCAATGTTAAACTGACTCATAACTTTTATTTAAATTTTATTAATTCAATACATATATAACACTTCTCTCCATTCAGTGTATTTCACTGAATGGCCTTTATATTTCTTAAGAAATACGTGTGCACATAGATCAATATTTTAGATTTAATTTGGCCTAATATTCCAGAGTTTTCTTATATTGATGTGACCTCAGATCCTATCTGGCAAAGTAAGGTGTACTGTATGTATTTGTCTGAGAGTTGTTACTTCATGTGCTCAGGTCACAGATCCACATTATCTCCCAGTGAAAATGCAGACAAAATAAAATACTGTTGTACCTTCTTTCCAAATAGATTTAATCTGCTGCATCTGAAACTGTTGTTTTGGAGACAACAGTAGAGAGCAAATAGAATATAATTTAAAAAGTCATGTTCTGTTCTTTCTGGGGGGAGCAAAGAATATAAAACATGTTGAACAATAGGGTGGTGGAAAGACAGATGTTCCTGTTTTAATGCAGTCTAGGTAAGAGGAATGTCTGGGATTAATCTAGTGGCAAATTACTTTCTATCCTACACTCATAATCTGTGCTTATTGAACTTGTTATTGTGTGGTAATCCAATTTCTCCATATGACATCAGCGTAAAAGAGAACTGTCTTTGCCTGCAGAGTCCAGTGACACCTATTTTCCTGCTCATCTCTTTTACGGACCAGAAAGTGATTGTACATTGCACTGCATTTCTAAGTACAGCTTTCTTTGCTCTTCATTGGGTTCTCCATTTGGCACACAAAACTCAAAAACTGAGAGTCCATTTTGATCTACTGGGCTTGACTTTATAGAGGAGGCTCAGATTGGCTGACAGTGGAAAGCTGAGATTTCTGCTGTGAATGATCAACAGTTGGCCAGCAGCTGTGTGTGGAAAGAGCTCAACTGTAGAGCCTTGTTGTGAAAAGCTAGTGTTTTATCATCCGTGTCATTGATGTCTGAAATCCATCTGCATCCATGTGTTAACAGATAGCTCAAGTTAGAAATTAGCAATCTCTAGCAGTGGTAGCCAATTTCTGGAAAAAACCATGGATGCTGTAGGAATATGATAATGCTGTAGTGTTGATGTTGAACTATAAATCAGGGTGAAGGACAGAGCCTTAAGCCAAGGTCTTAGTCCCAGAACCTTGGCCAAATGGTAGTTTACATAGATGATTTCTGCGTACCCTGGATTATTTTGAGAACAGTGTAGGCTGAAGAGAAGAAATGGAAAAACATCCATAGTGCAAAGGAGATGTTCTATCTCTGGCATTATAAAATGTATAGATACCCAAAATTAACCTTGTGAAGTTAATATTGCATGCTCCTCATACTTAACTCTTTAATATTAGAAACTAGAGGGTCTTCACTGTGGCAAATGCTCGTCTTTTCCCCTGCACTTCATTTGTGGTCATCTGATATGAATTCTGTGTTCAGTCATTTCTGAGGCTACTGCAAAGAAATAACATTTGTTCAGTTTGAATTTCTTGCTATTTGCTTTTGTAAAATAACCAGTTCATTTTTATCTCTTTCTCTTTTTGCTTTGTTTTTTTTCCCCCCAAGCATTGTGAATGTTTTTTCATGGAAGACAGTCTGCATGCCCTAAATATCACCCTGCCATTCTAATTCTTAAATTGAAACCTTTGGTTTTATGTTTTTCTATATAATCTTGGTGTAAATGCTGTCCTTCCCCTCTATTTGTCAGAAAGATTAATGTGAGAGTAGAGTATTAACATAGGACGGCACAGGATTGTGTGAGCTAGTTCTTGTCACTCTAGAAAGGACCTCTATTCCTTTACTGTATAGTGTGTTTGAATTTGTTGACAGTGAGAGTAGGATCCCACTGGAGGATAAATGTACCTCTTTGGAAAGCTAACAAAGCATCAACTTCATGTAACAGAAGTGTCACAGAAGAGTGGTCCATAGTTTTCACTGCTTGCACCTTCAGAGTAAAAAGTAGAAATGAACCCAGTTATTCAGTGCAGTTCTTGGATACTGCAGTCACAGTAGTTGAGAGCAGCTGGATAAGTGGACAGACAGGAAAACAGGCAAAGCATGTTAGTATTTAAAGGTATATTTTGAATATTCTTTGAAGAAGCATGGTATCACTATTTTTCACACATAGGTGTGACAACAATAATTGAAACTCTATTTGCAACAATGCTTACTGAAGCTGGTTACCTCCTGTCTTTCACTTAAGAAGCATTAAAACAAAGGTATGGCACTCAGTAAAATAGCAATACATGTAGCTGAGGAGTTTTGCTGAAGTAATTCTTAGAAGAAATGAGAAAATGGCACAAAAGTGAAAAATGAACCAAATGTTCATGATCTTGTGTAAATGACTACTTGAAATATGAATTCAGACACTGCTTTGTGAGAGCTTTTGGATGGAATTGTAGATGAAGGTGATTAGTAAGGAAAAGAAAACAATTACTTTCTTGTGATTTGTTGTGCTAAGAAAAGCAGAACTTTAACTGGAAGTAAGCAAGACTGCATCAGACACCAAGTTCCATCATGAGTTTCTTTTCTTAATCAGAAAAAACTTGGAGAACTCTGTAATTTGATGTAGCCGTCTAGGTCAGCTGTAGTTGAGCTGGTTCCACCTTTAGCAAGAACCAACTCTTTTCATGCTAAAATAATCAAGATAAGAATGGGAACAACAGGTTCATCATGCTTTGAATCATTCCATCTCTGATCTGTGTAACTGGCCCAAGGGATTGCTAGAGAATGTCAGTTTTCTCATTTATTTTTTTAGAGCACCAGGAGCACTGTTGGGAAAGCAATTATTAAATCTGCACAGTATGCTCTAACTCACTTTTGAAAGACTTGCAGCTGCTTCCACTGGAATGTCAGAGAAGCCAGACAGGCTGTTGGATGAGGAGAGGTCTGAGCACACTTCTTGCATCTGACTTGTTAAACTGTTGAGCAACTAGAACTAAAATGGCCAAAACCAAACATAGTCATGTTGAAACTGGGAAGAGATTAATTCTTCCAGAATAGGATGTTGATTTTTTATGTTGTGGATAACACAGCTTTTTTTTTATCTAGGCTCGCTTAAAAATATGAGAATCTGTAATCTGCAGCATATGTGGCGTGCAAGATAATAGAGTCTACCAAAAATGTTGTTTCCTGCACCATTTTGTCTCTTACTGTATGTGTCAAACTTGTTGCAGAATTAGCACTTAACAGTTTTTACTGTAAGGGAGGTTTGGAGTGGAAGTGTTCAGATTTGGGTTTGGTGTATTTATTATTATTTGAAAATAATAGAAGTAATCTTATGTAGGTACATAAGTTTTATATGATGATATAAGGATGAGATAGAAGTTAAAGGAGCCAAATGAACAATAACTAAAACACTTTCGTATGAAGTAATTGTTTTTAATGGTATGTTCTTAATTGCCTTTTATTCAGAAGCATATATCTGCTGATATGAGAATAAAATATCTTCTTTTTTTCCATCTGTGAAGCCCCTGGGTCTATTTGCTTCTGTAATGTTAAACATTTCAGTAAAAGTTGTGGGTTGTCTCCAATCAGTTCCTATTGTTCCAAGAGGGAAAAAAAGGCAACATATGCTGAGTCATTGTTTAACAACAAAAAAACTGGTTTTGGTTTTTCATTATCTCAGATTTTCTAAAGCAAGTAAGGTTGGTAGAAATTTATTCTGCTAGATGAACAAACCAAACAAACTTTTTGTTTATTTGTTTTTTATGATAACGGTTCAGTTTAAGTCTGAACTAAATTTTCCAGAGGACAAACTTGAAAATTTGTAAAGGTATTTTAAGATTTATGGCTTGTAATTGGAGATATTCAGAATTACAGATTAGTAAATCAATTGAAAAAGAGTGTATATTGAGGGATTGCCAAACAGTTCTAGGATGGTATTTAAGACCTTTATTTGCAGATACTACAGTATCAGCATTCTTTGCTTATTTGGGAAAGCAAACCTGGGGAATTGTATCTCATGCAAAAATCACTCATATCTCTCCAGGATCATTTGGAGCTGATGATCCAAGGGCCATATTTAGGTAATGCTGATCCGTAATTCAGAACATTGACGCTAGCTAGTCAGACAAAGCTGTTTCCATCATGTGATTACACAAACATCCGTGTTCACATCTTTCTTTCAATTTTGTTTTGCAAATGTATTTTTAGAAACAAAAAAACCAAAAAAAACTGCAAAGAAAAAAAAATCCATGAGTAGAAAAAAGTCATTAATTCAGTTTTCCCTGTCTCATACCATCTGGCCTAATTGTTATTGTACCTGCAACTAGTCGAAAGAAGACTTTAATTCTATCTCATCTATCACTTTAAAAATATCATATTTAAACTCTCTCCTGGAGTAATCATTTAATTTTTTAAAATTTTAGAATTTGATTTCAGGAAAATTGAAGAAAAATACACATATAAAGTAATACTACAGATATAGCTTCCTTCTTATTAATACTGCGTAAAATATTGCCAGATAGCCTTCTGTTTCAGATAGATTATAAAAAATATTTTTTAATATCTTTTATTAACTTGATTTTAGTTTGGCCCTCTTTTTATCAGATTATCTTTTTGGGACACTGGATACAGCTTCAGGAAACACCTTTTGCCATTTCATTATTGGTACCAGAGCAATGAAACTATAAATGGATTTCTTAAAATGAAAATCAGGAAGGACAGTGTAGGGCATGGATATAAAGCACTACAGAGCCCCTGGTAGTTGCTGATGTTTATGTGCTTGAGCAGTTGGTGGTGCTTAAACCTGACACGGCGCATTGAGATTTATCAGATTGATAACCTTGAGTCCCACAGACCATGCTGTGGGCTAACAGAGACGCAGTAAAGTCTTGTCAGGAATGAAGTGTTGTGGCTGTAATTGTGACAGACAGTGATCCCTACCAGTTCTACATGTAAATAAATATATAACCTTCCTATAATGAAACTTTTTAACAGCCTAAATGTAATGTGCTTAGGCTCTTTTTCATTGCCTGTTAAATAGAAATCAAAAAGTATGTGATCTTTCTGAAAGTTTGGGGTTAGTTCTTTATTCTTCAGAAAAATGACCTACATTAAAGGTGTCACAAGCACATCGCTTTTCTGAGCTGCTTCGCTAAGTGACTGTTTTGAAACACAGTACTTACAGAAAGGCAACAAATTATACCTCCAGGCACGTGGCTAATTTTGAATAGAGCCATTGCTGCTGAAGTGATTTAATATCACTGGTGGTAAAGAGTGGGGCTTATAGTTTCATTAAAAACTATCTTTAGACACTACACAGTAATCTTTTATTTATATTTATAAACCTTTGCTTATCAACTTCTGAATTAAAATATAGTTGATAGAACTTGATGAATACATAGGTTTCACTACAGACTGAAGTATTTTTCAGTGGCCCAGTGCAGGCCTGTGCTTTAATTGCACATTCTTCAATCCCAATCTACAAGTTTTCTTTTTCTTAGTTTCCTCCCATCTATGGTGACTTGTGCAGTTACCACTGTGGCACAAGAGGACTTTAGAGGTAGTTATTACAGATAACTTTTTTATAAATTTATAAAGCAACAATAATTAAAATATTGACTCTTGTTATTATAAAGCAACAAGAGTCAATATTTTTAATTATTAATATCCTAAATGACACCTGTACCTCTTGTTTGTTGTGTTGAACCCCTGAAGATGTGCCACAGAATAGATTATATGCTATAGCTGCCTTTACTGGTGTTATCCATATTGCATGTTGTTAAAGTTGTATAGTATTGTACTTTTACTGAGTCAGATGTAAAGATTTTTCACCTGTTCTGAGAAACTTCTGATGCTTTTCCCTTTTCTCATAACTTTGATCTCTGGTTAAATTTAAATAATACTAACAGCTGTTTTCTGAAATTCTTGCTGCTTTATAATTGTTTTTAAGAGCATCAAAGACTAGAATGAAAGTGATATTCTTACAACTTCATTAAAATGTTTCGCTGCAGAATACTAAGCATAACCTTCATGATCACTGAGTGTGCACAGGAGACAAGTCATTATTAAATTTTGGGAAAGAACTTGCACACACAGAGATTCATGAGTAGGATGCATTGAAGGTGATGCCGGCGCACTTTGCAGCTTGTTGTGAGAACACAGGGCAACTTCATGTGTATCTGCCATCATGTTGCTCTTACTTTAACTCTTAGGGGGCTGTTTTGTTTATAAACTGTGTTTTACACTAGTGCAAGATGTCAGTTTTCAACAAACTCAGATGTACATGGGAAGTGTAATCCCAAATTCTCCTGAGAGGCAATGCTGTCTGAGAACTATAACAAAACAACTCCTGAATTACTAAAATTGAGGTATTTTGTATTTTTTTAAAAATACATTTGCTTTTATGCTCATTATACATACTTTTGTCTTTTACCTAGCAATTGTTTCTGGATTTTGTTTTGTTTGGGTTTTTTTGCAGGGAGGGTGGTTTGGGTGTTCTTAATGCTCTGGAAAAGTTCCATATTTAACCAAATACAAGGAATGCCATGTCTTCAGGGCAAGTAGGGAACAAGGTGAGACATAAAGCCAACCTGTGTTTGTTTATTCCTATGCTAATGAATAATATGATACCTGTAAAGACTTTTTCTGTTTAATTATCTTCAGCTCCTGAGAATGCCTATACTGACCATTTAGCAGTTTCCAAGTGAGTCCATGTTGAGCATCTGTCCCTTCTTTACAATCCAAGTGTTTGATATAATAATTTTTGGATTGACTCTTACATGGATTAGATGATCTTAACTTCTTAGAACTTCCTTTCCACTTCTTTCAGGGAAAATTCAGGGAAAGAGAAGGTGGTGCTTCAATATGTTTCTTCTTCCTTTCCTTTTTCTTAATTATATTTCTGCAACCATCTGTTCTTTTTAATCCAGTTTGATGCCAGAAAGTTCCTACTCAGGGCAAAACTAGCTTCACAGACAACACTGTGTCATTCTTGTATCATCAAAAAAAGTACTGGATTTTTGCACAGTAGTAACATTGGTGCAGAAGTCTCCAACAGGAAAAAAAAAGGTACCAGTGACTTTCTTGTGACCTTTATTTTTCATTGAAGTATTTTTTAAAAGTATGGTTAGTAAAATCCTGATATTTAATAAGTAGCAGTTGATGTTGAAAGAAGCTCAAAGACTTTTTATTCTTTGTTCTCTGATGCACGATTTCATGTGTGAGGTTACCCATGAGTTGACAGCATTGCCTGCTGTAACATTTTCTAATTATTAGTGATTATTGTCAGCATTTTGCAAGTATTTCACATCAGAAAATATTTCATTATAGGTGCAGCCAAAATCTCAGTAAAGAGGTGTATTTGAAAGAATAAGACAACAATGAAGTGACAAGGTATTAAAAAAACAGAAAACCCCAAAACAAACAAAAAAAACCCAACAAAAAACAAAACAAAACCAAACAAACAAAACCCCCCAAAACCACCAGGAAAAATAGTAGTGGAAAATTATCAGAACCAGGGGATGATTTTTCAGTACAACATCATAAAATTGAAATTTAAAGGCTTTCTAACTCTTTGGACTACTTTAATTAAAAATTTTGGCAGGTTTCTAATGTATTTTTCACTGTGCTTCAGTTTTGATTCTTTATTTAACTCTAGTGTGTATTATCTCCAGAGAGCTTAGTAGCTCAACCTCATTTGCTATTAAGAAACTGAAAGAAAAATGACCAAAGGTCAGGGAAAGAATATCAGTCTTTAAAATAAAATCTTACATATATATTTTTTTTCCTGTAGCCTTTTTTCCTCCACTATCTATCCAGGGGATCTTTAGTTTGTCTCTAATAAAAAATAAAGTACTAGACTTTCTAAACCTTTTTGTGCCCATTGCCTTTACAGGCAGCATAGAAACACCTTCTATTGCATTCTTGTCCTTACCATATTTTAAAATTGAAATTTTATTCCTATATTTCTTGTCCAAAATTGCAGAACGTGGGGGTTTTTTCCCCAGTTATGTTCAATGTCCATTTTCAGAGAAGATGAGTATAAAGCACAGGTGGAAAAGAACAGAAAAGTTGCAATTACAAACTAGATAAAAATAAACATTTGTTGTATTTTATTTAAAGAATTTTGGCAAGGCTTGAAAAAACGTGCTTGGATGTGATAGTGTTCCTTTTGGAGTGAATTTTTGCTCTGTGGGAAGAGGCCTTTCAGACACCTCTGGTAGTTACACTAATGCCTTTGCCATCTTAAGGTTTCTCTCAGAAAATGCTCGCTTTTACTGGTGTGTTCAATTTCATTATCTACACAGATTAAGCAGCCTGCTCTTAATTAGTAGTCAGATTGGGTATCCAGTCACTCCAGATTTGTCTTCCCTGCACACGAGGGGCATAGCAAAATCGTGAGATCTCAAGGAAACGAATATTTTAGCAGTTATTTTATCTACTGTGTTGCAATGTGTCTTGGAATTCAAGCCTGGGACCACTGGGTGGGGCTGTACAAATGCCAAAGCCCTCTGCCTATGAGTGTGTAATACAAGCATGAGCTAAGAGACAGCACATGGATACAAACCAAGGAGGAGGAGTAACACAAGGCAGCAATGCCCGGTTAGATGATAATCATTCAGCAAAGAGGAAACTGGCCTTTGAAGGCCAAGAAAGCAAAGAATTTGAAAGAGAGCAATGAAGCAGCTTCTCTGATACTTTCTGGGATGTTTTGTGTGCAGAAGAGCATTAACTTTGCAATCCTCCTGCAAGCAAGCAATGGACGATAGAAATAAAGTTCAGCTGGATGATGAAAGATTTCAATAGTAAAGGATAGATTATGAAACATTGAGGAAAATGAGGAGAAGCTGAAGACAATACAGATTTTTGGCCTAAGTTGGGATAGCTTCAAATCCTTTTAACGTTCCTTTTTTTAAAGAATTATGTTGTAGAACATCAGGGTTAAAGCATCCATCCTACATACAGTATGTTATAGTTCATCAGAAAAGTTGCACGTTAATCTGGCAAGGTCATTTCTGTTATCTTTCAGTTCCAGTAACTGCAGAATCCACATAATTTAAAGGCTGAAGTCTTCTGAGAATACATCCGATCCTTTCCTTTTTTGTGTCAGGTTGTTGAAAATTTCACTCTGAATGGCTGCTGCCATGCTTAATTAGCAAGCAGATCATAAGTGAAACTGCTTCTTCACCAACTGTGACCAGCAGGTATTGACAAGAAAACCATGTAAACTCTACAAATGACTGCTGGTGTGCTTAAACCAGCAGAACAATATGTTCACTTCAATGTCCCTGGGGCATTTAGCTTTGTATTAGACAGCAGCTTTTACTGGAAATGTGAGCACAGGGCTTGTGAACTTGCAAAAATCTATAATGTTCCAGCTGTTTGAAAAAGCCCTCACACACTTATTGGTAGAATGTTGTCAATATTTAATTCCGTAAGTTCAAAACTTTTCTTCTAGGGGATATAAAATCAAAAAAGAGATTGTCCATTTTTCCACTTTTCAAAATAGTTTCTTATCTATTTTTGTTACTCTTTATCTTCCAGATATTGGGAATAAAGCCTTAAAGCAGTCCTTTTCCCATAACTGCAAGATCTTTTGCTCTCTACCACCATGAAAATTTTAATTTGTCTAGTAAAATTATCCTTATAAAGGAGAAAAAAAAGTACAGAGTTGGGGAAAAAAAACAGTTAAAAGCCTTAGTTAATGTGTATTAAATTCTGGAAAGAGTTGTTGCCTTTGCAAGTAAAATCCTGCTGGGTTTTATGTTGTTAGAAGAGAATTAATTCTTCATCCTTATTGCAACCAACAGAGATTCCCAATTCCTGCCTATGAATAAACTGTAATATTGACCCTTCAGTGCACATCAGGATGCAGACAAGTGTCAAGAGCCATGTGGCTTGGCTTGACCATAGAATCCTCATTTGTGAAGGTGCTAATTTCTTTATCATTAGAATCTTTGGCTTCAGCAGACCTAGACACCTGGGAATATTTCACATTAGAAATTTGTATTAAACCGCAGTCTACCCACATGGTACGTGTGTGTATATTTGTATATATGTTCATAAAAATGTCTGTCCTTCAGTCTCAAAATAATATGAAGATAAATTTATTTAGAATACACTGCACTGGACAATTCAATGCATTTGTACCTTGATTAATTGTGAAGTTCTCTGTGATTTACTAATTTAAGGGCACTTTTGATCAGTTACACAGAATTCCTCTTCTTATAAAACTGAAAACCAACATGCATTTTGTATGTCTAGTCATGGGTATATATGTGCATAGTCATTATCTGCATGAATTCAAGAGGGACATATTATGGATTAGAACTGGAAAGAATTAATCTTGCAGACCAGTGTCAGTAAGGACTTCTTGCTACCTTGAATAATAGCTGCAATTTTTAACAATATTTTTGTAGATTGCCTAAGGAAGCTATGGATTTTCCATCACCTGAAATTTTATAAGATCAGGTTATGCAAACATCTGTCAAGAATGGTTTCAATATAGTTGATCATGCCTTGGGGCAGAGTGGCAAACTAAGTGACCTCTTGAGGTCCCTTCCGCCTCAGTGTTCTGTGACGCTGTGGCATTGTGGTGCCACAGATTGGAGATATGTATCTAGAAGTTACCCACTTACAAAAGTTTACTATTTTATCCCACTTCCAATTCTTAAAGTTGGGAAATTTACGTGTCTAAGCAGGAAAAAAAGGAGAATGATTCCTAATTAATTATGGAAATTTTAGCCATTTAATTGGATTATGCATTTTGAGATCTACCTTGAGACTGAATGAAAGGAAGACATAAAAGCAAAGCAGCGCAGATCAAGACTTGCAAGTTTGCTAAAGCAACCTTTCTCATTTAAATGATGGTATGTTTAGCAGAGTTGCTTGCCTCTACTAACTGGTGATACGAATCAGGTGCTAATTCAGACTGCTCTGTGCAGTTTGAAATGTGCATTTGTAATCTCTCATTGTCTGCCTTATCCTGTTGATGGAATGAGGGTACAGTTACCTTCAGGACTTTTCAAAACCGTAGATGGCTACAGATGGCAACAACAACGTTTATGCCTCTACAGCTATGCCTGCAATTTATTATCAAGTTCCCTGTCTCAATAACTGAAACCCCAAAAAGGTGTTAATTAAAATGGATATGAAAAAGCATAGTGGATAGAGAAGCTGGGTAAGGAGGAGAGAATATAAGTGTTACTCTTAGAGTGGTTTGGTCTAATAATGGAAAACTAGTTCTCAATCAGACAAATCAGGTACTTGACTGTTCTCCTAGAGCCCAGACTAGTGTCCCAACAGCGGCCCCTCAAACACATCTTAATGACATACCACTTTTGTTAAACATTTAGATGCTTCAGTTTTGGTGCTCTGCAGAAAGAACATCAATTAGAAAACTTCAGAATGTAAATGGCTTTGCAGTAGTGATCTCTGGTACAATTAATATAGCTTAGATTGTATAAGAAACACAATGTGGCTTTTTCATTGCAAACTAAGCTAAGCTTGCTAGAATTAACTGAAATTACATCTCTTATGAAAGTGAAGCAGTAGTTTCACTGGTAGAACAGAATTGAAGTGTCTTAAGTCTTGAACAGTGCCTAAAGGTTATCTTTCAAGCTTAGTAACAATTTGTATCTGTGCATACTCATGTCAGTGTTTGTTGTTCAATTGAAGACATTTATTATTTTGGGTTTAGTATTACTGAGTTCTGATTTTTTTAAGTCAAGGTTATTTTATATTATTATATATTTCTGTCATTAAACTACATGTCTACTATTAAACATTAGCTCTTGAGAATGTTCTTTAAATACTACTATATAATAATAGACTGTACGTTTTTAGGGGTTTGAAACTGACCCATTTTTAGAAATTTTTGCAACATTTGCAGATTCAGAATACAAACAGCTACTCCATTTATAGAACACTCATTAAAAATGAAGTAGCAATTCAGTACAGGGATAGTTAAGAGGTCAGTGAAAGTCCCTGCAGCCTGGGACTAAAGCATTGCCTTTCTTTGCCTTTATAGTACTTAAAATTTTTCATCAGTAGGATTAAAAACTGGTAACATAAGCTCTTATTTACCTCAGATATACATGCATGGTTAATTTTCTTATTCTGAGTAGACATATTAAAATCATAAGTGCTGATAATGTAAACACGTATGCAAATATCCACTTTCAAAGAAAATAATAAGAGGAAATATTTTCTGCTGCCTTGAAAAATATTTAATACACATATTTTAAAATACTTGCAAATTTTATATGCTTCTGTTCCGAGCTGCTTGGTGTAGTTATTATCAGTTGATGTGTACCTGACTGCTCTTGTTAATATAGGCTGAATTTGTAGAAATCTTTTATTTATGAAATCTTGTGTATTAAAGGTTGTCTATTTAGTAGGGACGCATTTTAATATTAAATTAGAAGGGATGCATTAAAATGTACTGGAAGTTTCTAAAAAAGTTGCCCTATGTTGCCATATCAATGGAGTCTCAATATGTTGTGCGTCAGAATCTAATTTTTACAGAAAATTACTAGTTTGAGCCTGTCTTTACACAAGGAAATTTTGCATCTGATAGTAAGTTATTCAGAATAGGAGAAAAGAAAGTCAACTGCAAAGAAGTACCTTGGTGATACTGAGTGATAAAGTAACAAGTGAAATTCACAGTAAATAAATGTAAAGTAGTTCTCAAAGGGTAAAAAAATATAAATTTGCACCCAAGAATGGACTTCAAACTGACCATTGTTGTTTAAGAACTTCACTGTGAGATTATCTGTTCACAGGGTCTTCACTGAGAGCTATGAAAACAGTAGCAGCAAAAAAACCCCCAAATTTAATATCATACATTTTTAAAAAGAAATAGAATAAGTTAGAGAACATCATGTTTGCAAGCAGTGTCACAGCACTGCACCTGTATCTTGAATAGGTAAAGAGAAGAATGAGTAGGATGAGCAATGGATGATTAAATAAATCTTTCAAACAGGAAGGAACAAGTAGAACTACAAGCTTTCAGTCTGGGAAGATGAAAATCAAAGGAGGCTATGACAAGTTTAATAACTCCTGAGTTGTGAGTAAATCAGTTATGGGTGATTGTTCACTGGCTCTTTACTGCAAGGACGTTGGGCATTAGATGAAACCGGCAGGTGGTGTGTTTAAGTTGAACCAAAGGAAGCATTTTTCCAGTTTCATGTAGTTACACCATGGAACTCCATGACACAAGCTGTGTTTACAGTGATTCAAAAAGTTCTAAGACTGGTAACTGATATTATCCATTAAGGACTATAAAAATCATAGTTCTGTTTCAGACAGCCAACAGAGCTCAGACTCACTGGAGCCTAGGAAAATGTGCTTGGAAAAATCACTGCGTGTTTGCCTTGGGTTTGTACACTCCCTTAAGGCTTCCTGATGGGCCACTGTTGGAGAGGGGATACAGGATGAATCAATGCTTGGTTCAATCAAGTACACCCTTTCTTACATGAAGTTTAACGAATGTTTCAGTTAAAAACACTGCCAAGATGCAAACATGCTTCGGTTTGCATGAAGATTCAGAGATGGAGAGCTGGTTTTGTTTCTTCTTTGTTTGTTTTAATTTGACTTAATCTGAAATTAACGTCTCCATTAAGATGAATGGGATAGGATTTCTAGATGTTTGTTGTTTGTCACATGAAATTATGTTCCTTTCATGGCTAATTATATTTTAATTTGCTCACTGCATGTATTCAAATATCTTTTTCTGCATTTAATCACATATAAACTCTTGTCTTGTATTTAATTCCTGTACTTTCTTTTTAAGACATCTTGAATGAAAGTTGTGCTGACGAGTTCAGTGTTTATTAAGTGGCAAAAAGCACAAATTTTAAGCATGAAAAACCCAATAGGTGGTATCTTTTATTAATTACTTGGATTATGGAGGAGACAAGGGCAACTTTAAGACAGGAAGAGTTCAAGCATACTTGAGAACAGGACTGGGTGTCAAAATGCTGTTGCTATCTCCAAGAGAAGGTTTGCATAAAACAGGCTGCAGCTTAATAGAAAAAAAATGTAAGTAGAAAAGAGGAGAACTGTTTAACTATACAAATCCCAGGTGTGGAGTTGTTGGCTAGATAAGAGCACTGCACTGAAGAATTTCATGTGATTTGATGGATTAGAAACTGTCCAAGAATTAATGCCACCCAAGAAAAAAGCGGGAAGATTGTAAGGTTTGTTTACATGGACCACAGTGTTGTTATTCTCTGTGTTAGTGAGGTGCGATCTTAGGAAAGAGGCCTAGAATTTGATGTCTTGATTAAATATGAAGCAACAGAAAGTTTAGAGATCAGTGAGAACGGCTAGAATCTAGAAAACGTGACTCACAATCTGAAATTAAATGAACTGTGACTGTTATCACATGTCCTCTTAAATTTAATCCCTTAATCATGTTACTTTGTGCTCTGGTGTTGATAAAACATAGAAGCATCTGAGTTCCGAACTTTGTCTGTTAGCTTGCTTCACTTTTTGTATTTGCAGCCTTTTCTCCTCTGGAACATGACTGTAGTCTGGCATGCTGCTCTGCTTTTCCTCGTCTTCTGTAAATACAAATTTGCTCGTACTTTCAATATCAGTGTTAAACTGTATGCTCTAATTGTGTATTTCCTAGTCTTTACTAAGTTAGTGAAAGGCAAAAGTTGGGCTTTGAGTGATGAGAGTGGAAACTGTCATTTAGTCAGAAATGGAGATTTTTCTCTCCCCCTCTTTCCACACAACTAAATAAACAAACACATCCAAATGCATTAAACATTATTTAGACTTTATTTATGTGAAATTTCTTTGAAAAGTATCTTTAGTAAGTTCCTGCATATATCTGTATGATATACCTCCTAGTTATTATGAAGCTAGAAATGCAGTTTTCTCAAATTGATCTGTTTCACCTTGAGCTCTTGTAAATCCTACTTTTTAAATAGATTTTTTATATAAGAAATTAAATTCTTCATTTTGAACTATAACTTAAAATGTTCATTTTTTTGAGGCAGTTGCTTTCCTTTTCTTCATGTTACATAGATCTGCAGTAATATTTAGTGGCAATGGCACTCCTAGATTAACTGTGCATTGTTCAGAGCATATAACTTTGTCAGTTTTAATTTTGTTGCCTTTTTGTTTCACTGAAATATGTTTTGTGTACTTGTGAGGGAATGAGCAAGGGTTATCTTAGTTCATTTGTCTAATGCAGCAGTCAAAGTACAGGCTCTGCATTTTTTACTATCTCCTTATATTAACAAGTTATTTACGCTTGCAATCTTCTGTTGACAGCCATCTCTGAACTCCTCTTTCTGATAGAGACTGACCAGAAGGAAACACACTGCTCTAGTCACTCTGAACCATTAGTTTACCAAAATACACTAAAACTGTGCTATCATTTTCTCTTACTGCTTTTGCATACTAATAATGTGCTGGCCTTTGTCCAC
Organism: Dasyornis broadbenti; assembly: GCA_013397935.1. Lineage (NCBI taxonomy): Eukaryota > Metazoa > Chordata > Aves > Passeriformes > Dasyornithidae > Dasyornis > Dasyornis broadbenti. The sequence goes on from VZRN01001324.1 coordinate 3,519,911, forward strand.
TTCTGTGCATCAAACTGAAATTTTCATTGAGATTTTTGAGTGCTTTATGAAGAATCCTAACGGTAAGGCTTTCCAGGAAGTCTGAGGAATAGGTGTCCATCTCAAATCTGAAATTCAAATTTCAAACAAATCAGTTAACTGAAGCTCCTTGGACTCCTTCGAAACTCTCAGCCTGTATCTTTTCCTAAAGAGATGCCTGGTGCAAGGTTGTGAATTAACTGGATGCTGGGGATTTCCTGTGCATTCCTACACTTTGCTTTCCGAGCTATTTTTTAAATCCACATTGAATCTTTGCTTTTCTACCCTGAAACTAATAGCGAAGTACTTTGTCAGAAGGCCAAATAAACTTTGTCAACCTGTTTTTCACCCCATGCTATTTAGCTGGCATGATCAGTGGAATCTCAAAGCAGTGTAAATACTTTGCTCAGCAAAATGGGACGTGTGTTTGTTCATATGGGAGGGGGGAATAATCTAAATTATTTGGTTTAATTTTAGCATATTGTAGCTTCTTTCCATTTTCTTTCTTATATCAATGTAATTTCTCTCAATTTATATCAATGACCGTGAATTTTTAGGTTTATGTTCATAAGCTTAAAATAGTCATCTTTCAACATGAGGGCTAGTTTTGCTTGGTTGTTTGTCAGCTCTGTAATTTAAAATCCCTCCAGAACACCTGGATGTGTTTCTAAACATACATAGTGATTTAATGTTTCCCTTATAGTTCAGCTGTAGCAATGCAGCTCAGCATTTCAGTCTTAAGGAATTCATTTTACAGTTTCCTCTATTTTTCTATCACCTAGACATTCAAGGTGTTTGAATTTGCCTTTGTAATATCACTGCAAGGTGAGCAACACAATTCTCAAAAGCACAAGATGAGGAAGAAAGGGGAATGCTTCAAAATTTTCATAACTTTGCTACTAAGTAAAGAATTCTGTGACTGACTTCTGTGATACTAGAATGAGACCAGCATAAATGGTTCTGAAAAATGTCACTCTCAAGGCTTCAAGGGGAAATTACTGTGAGAAAGTTGAGGTGTAAACTTTAAAAAACATTAGCTGCTGAGCATTAACTCCCCATGCAAATAATCACAGAGTTTGAGTAAGTTGCTCCATTTGGAAAGTATGTAATCAACTGTAAATTCAAACTCCATCTCACTTTGTTACGTCATAACTGTCCACCCTATGTTTGATCCAGTCCCCACAAGAAAATGTGAAACCTGAACTCCAGTTAATTCAATTTCCACTTTCATCTACCTCAATACCATCCTTAACCACTTTTGCCTCCCTTCGTACCTGCACTGCAATAGAATCTCAATTTTTCTTAAGGTTTGTTGTGTTGTCACAAATGTAGGTTCTTCTGTATTTGAACATTTGATCCTGCACCTGTTTCCAGGGTACACGCATTTACCATTTGCAATGCACTTTTACAATCTACATTTATCAGCATCAGCTGCATTGTTCATAAACCCAAGTAAATTAAATTCTTAAATCTGGCTATATTATTTTCTATTACTGGCTGTTCTTTATTTCTCTGTGTGCTATATATGTGTGTGTGCATATTTGCACAAGTATAGAACCCAGCTCTGCTCACTAAAATGATTAATGATTAGTTTTTTCCTACTAATGTTTCATTTTTTGCTTTTCATGACTTCCATTGCTTTCTCCACTCTTTTCCTCTTTCACCACTGGCTTTGTGGTGCTTTTAGTAGAAGATGGTTAGGTGTTATAATTTAAAGCACTTCAGATTCAATTTCTCTTGCATACTCATATATACACAGCAGATCATGGTGTTTTATGAAAGAGGCTGGACATCATGATTTATTTCTCCTGGTACTTTTATGTTTGACTGAAATATTTCCAGACTCTGAATGACAGTTGTATCAACTATATTTTTTTTTAATGTCAGAGGAAATAGCTTTATTTTTTTTTTTTTTTACATACTATGTCCTAATTTCTTATATAATTTTGGTAAGCTCTATAATATAGGAATCAAGACTCTCACATTCAGTAATTGAACCCCTTATTTCTCAACACTGACACTTCAATATTATTTAATCCCGGCATCTTGGTTCTGATCTCAAGAATTTGCTCTGAACTGTTTATTAGCTATAAACTCAAAGTGACTTTTTCTTTTGACTGTAACTCCTCTTAAAATATCAGTCGGTATAATAATTTTCCAAGTACATCCATGTCTCCTCCCTGGACAAAAAACCTTCCAGAAGAAATTTAACCTGCCCTTAATATTAATGTTCTTTTTGCTTGAAATTGATAGATGCCATTAAGAAAAAGTGGAACCTGAGTGTAAAAATATTTCAGCTAAGAGATGTCAAACTACAAATCTAAGATGACAATTCAGCATTAAAAATGTAAAATAATATATAGAATTTATAGTTTGTAGAAGAGAGGAAAAGCTATTACCATTGCTTTAAAACAGAGCTGGCATCAATAACCAGTAGCTTACACTGTGTACTTACTCTACCTTTTCTAGTATGCTATAAACAGAAATAACTAATCCATATTTTATAGTTACAAATTAAATTTCAAATCCAAATTTATTTTCCCCTGTGAACACATACTTAGGGTAAGAGGAATGAACATTCATAATCAGAATGCAGAAAAAAAATCATTTATTGTCACAAAAATAAACGTGATGTTGCTTTAAATAGAAGTACACATTTCTTACAAACTGGGCTCAGCAGAAATAGTGTTATGACTATACTTTCAAACCATTTTTATGTGGCAATGGCCAAACAGTGAGGTACTAAACCCAGAGGGCAGGAGGATTGATAGGTTGTATAAGAAATTTGGAGATTCCACCAAAAATCCTCTTTCCCTAACTAATTTCATATTAATCTTTCTGAACTACTGTGTGTATGTGAGGCTTTTTCAAAATATAAAGGTTTTTATGAAATGGTACAAGGTTTGGACACATCATCAGCTGCAAAGGGGGAGGCTGCAAATGTCTGCCAGAGAATCTTTACACATACTGGCATAAGTTTCTTCCATGTTGCTGAGTTGGAAAATTGTTATATCAGTGCCTGAAAACAGAAAACCTTCAGTGGAGATCTCAGCCATCCTAAAATGCAAAAAAAACCCCTCAGGTGCTCAATATCTTTAAAAACTGCACCACAATTTATGTAGTGGATTAAGGTCCTCTAGTTTTAGCTTCAGCACTATCCAACTCCATCTCCATTTTATTAAAAGAGTACGTTCCTATTCACTGTGACAAATGGCACCAGAACATCATTCTGAATTAACGTGGTTTTAGGCAGTCTGGTTTGAAAGTGTTGGTTTTGTGCTTCGCTTTCTGGTTTTTACCTACGAATCCCACTGGACTTGCAAATTAACTGGTATTCACATGCTGACAATTGTTCTTCAAAATGTTTAAAGTAACTGCTAAGACACTGATGAAGGACGTTGCAGAAAAACTGCTAATAATACCCTGTTAACGCTGCAAAAACTCAGAATGCATTCAGAAGAGGAAAAGGTGTAGTCAGAATAAAAGGTACAGTGAGATAATTATTTTCTTTAAAATTGCACGTCCATAGGGACTGCTAAGGGTGTTTATGGGGCAAAGAAACAAGGATCAGAATGCACATGTATTTTATGTTTAAAACCACCACATACCAACACCTACGTCTTGGCTTTATGTAATAGCATTTTACTGGTAATGGAGAACAGGGGAAAGAGAAATGAGTACTGATCATCAACTTTTCTTTTCTAAAATTTCCTGAGAAAAAAATTAAACTGACTAGAACAGTATGGAATGTGTGGATCGTAAGCTATATAGTAACAATAAATTGATTGCAGCTAGACCATGGGAATGAAGGATCACAAAAATGATCACCTCCTCCTACAGAAAAACTACAGTTCTTTTTCCGGTCTGGAACTAGAGTAATAAAAAACTGTGTTTTGAGGGTTTTTTCTTTTTTATTTGGGAAAGAAGGAGACGGAGAGGGAGAATGTAAGATAATGGAGGTACCTTTCTCCTCTATGCTATGTTGAAGTATTGGTCCTTGGGAAACTGTCCAGTTGTTGTGGCACTGTAAGACCAATCTGCAGTCACCCTGTATCTGCTTGAGTAGCTGAAATCAGGGGATTTAGAATAAATTAAAGTGCACTTGTTGTACAGCCTACCCAGTTTTAAGAGAATGACTTTGAACAGTCTAACTCTTTATTGCTATAATTAATATGCAGTTAATTAAGAGAATATATCAGAGCCCTTCCTTACCTCTGCCTCTTTCTCTGCTATAGGTGCTTCTTGCACCTTATCAACTACCTGAGTACTGAAGACGTCATTCAGATTTAAGGAGAAAAATATGAAAAGGTCATTATAAGATACCTAGGTGCAACAGATGTTTTTCAAATTGGTAGTACAATTTCAAATAAAAAATTACTACTAAAAAATTTTATTATCATGAACAGCAAACAGAATATTTGAATCTGAGAGCTAATCTTACCACGCTCTTATTTTGTCTACAACCACATCTACTGTGGCTTTTTCTGGTCAGAGTCTAATGTGACAAACCCTCACCATTTGTCACAAGTCTCACAAACCTGAAGTCTCAAAGTCCACATCCTAAATGTATGTGATGGCTTCTAAACATGATTTTACCTTAAAGACTTAGGTGAAAATTGACAGAGCTTAAATGTGCCCCAAAATTGCTGAGGGCACTTTCAGCCATCAAAGAGCCTCTCTGAGAAGTTGTAACTGATTAGAAGCGAAGCAGCATTAAAGGAAAAGTGTGGAAGACTTGTTTAGGTGTACCATGGCACTGAGCACTGAGGGGCAGAAGCGATGCTGTGTGGCGAGGGGTGCATTCTGCTTGAATTACCCGTGCTATTTGATGCAGTGGTGTAACAACAGAAAGCAGTTTTGTGAGGACACCTTTAACTTGTAGATGCAGAGGTTGTTTTTGCGCAGGGAAGTTTTCATAACTGTCTGGACTAGGGGAAAGAGGAGAGGGAGTTGCTTGGTTTTCCACTGAAGTGTAAGAGGTTTTGGCATGTGTGCGTATATCTTTGGTTGTACGACTAACATGCCTGCAGCTTCAGGCTGTATATCAAAGTTTGAAAAATTTTGACTGTATAGAAGCTTTTCTAAGTTCTGTCTTCCCTAACTAAAAAGTGCAAAAAACAGTCGGATAGGACTCTACTAAATCTCAGAAGTCCTGGAGAAAAGCATTAGAATTGTTTGGTGTTAGTTATCTGTTCTCAGACTCTTTGGAGTGGTAAGTATTCTTTTACTGTATTTTAATGTGCTACTTTGGCAGTGGAAACAGGTTTGGTAAGGAGCAACCCGCTTTTCCATAATAGCCAGAAAATAAACTGCCTTTTACTTACTCCATGTTTTCAGACTGTCATTTTTTCCTGCCAGTGCCTGTCTGAGGAGCAGTGCGAGAGATGTGTGAGTGTTGCACACTGGGCTGTTTTACATGTTGTACTCCAATTATCAGGCATTTTCAAACGGTACTAAATTCCGTTCATTCCAGTATCTCTACAGCTATCTGGTGGGTTGAACATGCACATAGCTTGATGATGGAAATACGTTGAAGGCATTGAGCTTCTATTCAAGAAAAGCATTATCTATTTGTTTCTTTTCTAATATGTTTGCCTGTTCTGTATTGCAGTTTATTTACCTTCTTTATTAGCAAGGATTTGTTTGCCAGTGTAAGACAGAGTTTTGGCTAATATATTTATTTTACTACTGTATTTTTATATATTTTACTAATATATTTATTAATCAGCATTAAGAATTGCTAAGCAGGTGCTTTCTGTGGTCTCTTACTACAAGCCATACTTGTTTGTTTGTTTTGAGAAAAATGGATTGTGAGGTCCTTTTTGTATAATTTTTGATTCTGTGGTGCCCCAAGTCTCTCAGCTTAGCTAAACTCAGTGTGCATTTAGTATGTTTCTTAGTTTTGTAAATCACATTATTTTACTGAACATTCATACAAACTCACTCTGTTTTTCTCTGATCCTTATCTTGACTTTGTCTCTTTTCAGGGCCCATGCCAATATGCAAAATTTCAAAATTAAACTTTCAATCTTAAGTCCATCATTGATTTATGCTTTCATCTTCTGTATATCATCTCACATCCTCTTTTCCTCAGTTACTCTTTTAAAAAAAAAATTACTCCTGAGCTGTCGTTTTTCTTAAATTTTGTTCAGTCATCCTTTACAAGGCCAAAAGATTTCAACTCCGATGGGCCTTTCAGCTGCTTTATTTTGGGTGAATTCCCAGTTCACTTTGGATCTGTGCTTTGCAGTGTAACCCTGAGCCAAGAAGTTGGATCCTTCTCTTACTGTTTTCATTTGACATTAGAAGGTCTCCAGCCTGCTGATTGTTGGATAGCAGGACTTACTACCAAGGGAAGGATCCGTTTGTTTCGTGCTTTGTGTAATGGGGATATACTGTATTTATATAGGACCCAACAGAGCAATTCTTATCAGTCAACATCATATAAATACTTCCCAGGGACTAATGCCAGAGCCTTGGAAAAGTTATTCAAAAAGGTTGGAACAGAGGGTGAGATACTGACCTTGGCTCATCAGACTCATCTGAGACATCTCACTGTTGGACAGCATTCAAGGTGGAGGTTTGTGTGTGTGATTTTTGGGGTGTGTTTTTGTTTGAATACCAGGAATGTGTGCTCTTTACAAAAGCATCCAAGTTTTAGGGTCAGCTATTTGACATGGATGTCGTGTAGGAATCTGCTCTTTTGTGCCACAGAGTTAACCTGTCCTCATCCAAATTGAATGCTTCTTTGTCAACTCTGACCCTCTGAGGAACCTTTTCCTTTGAAAGACAGGTCTCCCATAAATCTTCTGCATCAAATTCTAATTTTATTTCCTAAAGATCAATGAGCATTAAGGAGTTCTTTGTGACAATGAGTGTGGGAAAATTAATAATATTCAATTTATCATATCAGAGATAGAGAGGCTGAAGTTTAACCTTATTACTGTATTGTAGAAATACCCATAAAAGCTACTTATCAGCCACACATCAGTATATCTTGCTCCTTTATAATTATACAGCTACTGCTTATTTGGCTGAAGAACTGGCAAGGCATCTTTGTTACTTCAATTTGTATTAATCCAGAAGCTCAATTAACAATTAGAGGTGAAAGTTTAATTCAACAAAACGGTAATGCAATTCCATTTGAAATATGCCAGTGTGATAACTAGAGTGATTAGACAAATAAAATTGGCCTTTTCATCTGTGCTAATCTGACCACTATCCACTCTTTACATTTTAATAGAAATAGAATTTTTATTTATGTCTATTTAGAAGTATCCTTAGAATGTACCTGGCTTTATGGACTAAACGTATTAAAGACCTTTGTGAAATTGTAATTCTGTGACTTTTATGTGGATGATTTGAATATGATGTTTTTCAAAGATACTGTAAAATATAACTGTGTAAACTACAGCTGTAGAAGGTTTATTTAGCTCAGAAATTTATTAGTGTGTTTATACTGTATTTATTAGTGCACTGCTACATATTTGCAGTCACATTATTATCAGGCAATTTTCTGTCTTGAGTTATCAGAAAAAGGAATTAGGAAATGTAATGCTAGCCTTAGGGAAGCAAACTTTTTACAAAACTCCTATCTGCTAATATAACCTGCCAATGATTTAATGGTGTTTATAGTTTATGCTAACATTTCTTAGCTTCCCTTTTTATCCCTTACAGTTTGTGTACCTAGTAGAAGCCTGCAGCCAATTGCTGTTACACGACAGCTCCAATCTTTTCTCACCAAATAGCTATTTTCTTTTTTATTCCTTTTTTTATTCTTGTAAGGTAGTAACTGTTGGCTATTATAAAACTGCAATCTCATTAGAAAAGGTTCACACAAATAAATTCACTGCTGATATTAAGACATTAAAATGTTAATGTCTTTCTTAGTTCTAACATTTATTTTTGTGTTGATGCTTAAAGAGAAACCTTTAAACTCTTTTATTACCCAAAGAGGAATTACAACAACAAGACAGCATTTCTGGACAGTCTGTGGGATCATGGGTTTTTAGGTACTACCTCAATTAGGAATTCTTTGTGCATCTCCCTAATAAAAATATGTCCATAGTTCAAATAAAATGAAAATGAACAAAATTCTTGGGTCCCTATAAGACTTTTAAGGTTCTTTATCAGCAATATGAACTGCTGCAAAGTTTGTTTGACTCTGGCTCTTTGGTCCTTTTTGCACTTAGTCCTCTGTTCCTCGTATGAAAAGAGATCACTGGAGCTCAACTTGTAGCTCTGTGACAAAACTCCAGTGTCATATTTTATTCCTCTTACCCTTTCTTGCTTTCCCCAGCAGACATTCTTCCATGATTACAGGTGGGAGGTGTTCTTCATGTCCATCCCTGTATATTCGTGGGATCTGACTGATCTCTCCAACCTGATTCTGATAAAGCCTAGAAACTACAATGTAAATGTTTTTTTACTTATTGCGCTTAGTCTGGGAATGGAGCACAGAGTAGAAGTGTTGCAGAAAAGTTCAATGCCATGTAAAGGGTTACCTTGTGCTGGGATAACTGTGCTGTCCCACACAGTCTTCCAGTTTCATGGAATAGTTAATTTGGGATTCTTCTGAATCAAATCTCACTTCTAGGACACAGCTCTGAAGCTATTCAATTGCACCTAAATGATCTCATTGTAACATAAACCTAAAGTAATTGCATTGCTTGTAATAAAATTAAGACTTACAATTGTTTTTATGCAGGAAACTTTTCCAAAATTTTAAACAGTTTTCACACTCAGAAATGCACTCTCATTGTCTCCTGAGCTCTGCCTAGGCATATCTCACATGTGTGAACTGCATTTCCTTTCATTTAATATCAAAGAGGATACTTTTCTGTTCAACCATTGGACATGTACCAAGTGTTTTCAAATGCCCATTATTTCACAAATTATACTATAAATCAGAATTAAGGTATTATGACCTTTTGATTATAGTATTACTTCTAATATTTAAAAGTTAGAATTAATAGAATTAGTCATTGCTTTATTGGATTTGAATACATTGATACTGGATGATTCATTTGCCTGTTTTAAAAAAAATATGTAAGCCATATTGAGTGCAGATTTGCATTTATTATGCTATGCAACTACCTCTAGTTTTACTGAAGGAAAATCACTGGCCTAATCTCAGATATTTGAAAATTTTTAGAATTATATTGTTGTTATTTAGAATTATTTATTAGATAAGCTGGTCTGTATATGGGTGCTTTACAGTGGTCTGTCATCACAGAATGATTGTCCTTCAAAAAAATTTCTGAAACCATTCACCTTATATGACTTTTAGTTGTGAATACAGTTAGGCTTCAATAGTTTTTCTATATTGTCAACATTAGAGATCTTTTTTATAGAGATATAATTGAGCTGTTACAGGTTTGTTGTGCCAGCAACATATTTGAATTGTACTCTTCTCAGTGATTGATCTTTGTGTTGGGATGAGTTCATATCTATTAGGAATTAACAGGAAAAATAGTACCCTTTTTTGAATCCAAATGTATTTTTAAAAACCAAGGCAAAAATTGGTGTTTTGTTATATTTGCTTTGACCACCTCCCCTTGTTGCAGTTTCCAGTCACCAACAGAAGTATTTCTGCACAAATACCTTGAAACAACAAAATCCTGAGTTTGTACTTGATTTTTTTCTTTTTTTTTTTTTTTTTTTTTTGAGAAGCAAGTGGGTGGAAACAGCTTTATTCCACAAATTAAGTAGATGTTATGCTGTAACACTGAGGAACCACTTTGCTTTCCAATTCAGTGTGTAATCCAGCTCTAGGTTATCATAAGGGTTGTGAGAGGCTGCTGTGGAAAGGCACAACATTGGAATTGGAAGGGGAATTGGATGGAGAATTAGAGGCCCTGGGGTTTTTATTCTTGGTTGGACTATAAACCTGCTACATGACCTTAAGCAGACCACATTAACCTGACTGTCCAAAGCATTTGCACTCCTGAACTGGATCTGTACATTGGTCAGTTGCATTCTCCTGTGAGGTGAGAATGGTGCCTTAATAATGTGCAGGCAGTTCATTAACCCAGAGTGCTGCAAAATTCTCCACTGAAAAGCATTACAGGCAGTGGGAAGTATTATTAGGAACTGATAATGTTATAAATCAGTAATAATAATATATTTAGGTTTACCCTACTATTTGGTACTTTACCCCAAAGCAAGATAAATCATAAGCCACTTAGAAGATTTTTAGAGTAGAGTGCAGCAGTTAAGGGTTTTTAGTACATTTCTGTAATATTAAAATGATTTTTCAGCCAGCATAGCAGCTTCTCCAGTCTCGTCTAAGGTTTTAAAATGTAAAACAAACAGCAGCCCGAGGTATTATTTACTTAATTAGTTCTTTCTGCAGCATGAATTAATTTTTTAATTTAATTTTTAATTTCTGCTTAATAAGTACATCTGTTGATGTTCCTTATGCTACTAAACAGAACCAACACTACCAAATAATAGGGGAAAATGGTAATAAGGCTCTGTAATTCTGGCCATGTGTCATGGGGTTAATTTCATAAGAATATTTTCAGATTCTTCATTGGTGCAGGGCACCAATGTAAAATATATAGTTTTCATTATAAAAAACAGTTAATATCTTCTAAAATGTGCATATAATTGCATAAAGGAATAAAAGCAACAACATAAAAATTATTTGAACAACATTCCAATTATATATGATAAATCTTCTTTAAAACCTTTACATTTATGTAGCAATTATAACCTAACCACAGGATCTAACATCTTAGGGCTTCACTGAAATCAAACAAATATCTTGGGCCAAAGCTGGATCATTGTTCTGATAGAATTGCTCCCAAAGGCAATTTTGATCTACATAGGCACCAGTTTTACAGCACATTCTGAATTTGATTTTTTCTGTGGTGTTTCCTGGGTAAGTTTTTTTTCTAGCAATGATTCTAAGAAATTTGTAAAATAACTAATTTGAAAACTTGTTAAACTAACATTAATATTTTTAAAACAATACTTCAGTCCATAGAAAATGTAGAATCTCTTCTGCTACTTGTTAAGTGTGTTTTACAGAGAACTGCTGCCTTCAGATGGTAAATTAAGCAGACGGTCACTCACATCACAAGTGAACCTCAGAATATTATGGAAGACCAATCTTTCCTCAGTGATAAATATGACTTTCTCATTCAGTTTACAGTCTTCATTTGTACCTGATTCTTAGGTGCATGAAACTAGAAAACTCAGTTAATTGGGGATAAAATAATATTAGTGACTTTGAATTTTTTAAACAAAATAAAAAAGTGAATTTAAGAATTTTTTCACCTCTCACCAGATCGAGGAAGAGCACATCTCTGTCTATACTACTGCAGAGTCCCAGAATCAAATACTTCTGTTTCTTTTTCACTCTGGCTTTAGTTTATTTCAGATAAATTCCTGCTTTTTCCCTCTTCCTTTCTATTTTTTTTCAATTTAAGCTATTAACCTAGTTAGTCTCAATACTTATTCTCAAAAAATCTAAAAATAGTTTTGTTTCTGGTTAAGTAAAGTTGCCTAAAATACCTGCTAAGAATCAGTTAATGAAACTGTTTCAAAATGGAATAATTCCAGACTTTAAATCAGATAATGAACTGTATGTCTCCCCCTTGGTATTTGTAAGTAATTCCTTACTTGGCAGACATTCAGGCTGGTCCTGCCTTAGTTCAAAGTACTTGTAATCTAATGTGTAGATGTGGAAGCGCATTTATAATGTATAACATGCTGTATTAGAACGAAAGAGGTAAGTTGAGAAAAATGGCAAGATTTTTACAAAAACAAGTCCTCGGTCTTCCTGAAAGAATTTTAATTTAACAATGAAGATGAGTAGAATGTAAACTAACACTGGGATTTCAGAACAGGTTAAAAGAAAGACTAACTGCTCCCAAATGCCAGCCTGCTGGCATCACAGGACTGGAAAACCGCCACACTCTTATGTTGCCACTTCTGAAACCATCTTATGCATATCTCTGCCTTTCCTCGGACTGAGCTCTTCAGAAACGTTGTGAAACGTGAAAAATTTTGCTTGAAGTTATTAAAGCAGAGTCTCTTCTTTGAAGGCTGGCATTTCAGGAATCATCCGGGGTGTGATGCTTCAAATTTTATGCTATGCATCCTACAGAGATTTCCAAAACCAGCATTAGCTGCCATTATAGCAGAATGTATTTTAATTCCTCATCAGCACTAAACAGCATGGTTGCTAGTTCTCAAACTTGCCATCCAAAGGAATAGTAACTATAAATGACTTTGGCATAAACATACCTGTTCTTCCTTCCTGTAATTTCCATAGAAATTCTTGCATTCCTCGACCTTGGGAGCTTCAACTAGAACTTGCATGTGAAGCTCTTGGTAAAAAAACTGTGATCTTTAAATTGAAACCTCCTTTCAAGTTTGTATAGGAGAACAGTATTCCAGTCTGTCATTACAAAGCAAATTTGTATTTAGACTTCTCCAATATTTAGTAATTGTACACTCATTTTTCCTAGTTGAAACTGTGCTCTTTTTGAAGAATCAGTTGCCCTTTAATTCTTGCTTGGACATAACAGGGAATGCTCTCCACAAATTTCCTCACTAAAGGTGTCCGTTTACTCTTTAAATGACAATTTTAGGGTTTATATTTGCTATATATCTGTGAGTTTAGTGCTCATTGAGGCTGACAAGAGTCATTCCCTAGATGTCCAAGAAGTTGGAGAAGGTTTTAATAAGATTTAGAAAAGAGATTTAATGAATCTGCTGTATTGCCTAGACTGTTATTATCAAAAATTTAAAATCTTTAAGTCTGTAAAGTAAGACTTAAAGCAAACAATTTTTCAGTAGAAATATTGAATGCTCCTCAGGGCCATGACAAATGGGAATTGGCTGTGTTTTCTAAGGTTATTTCTAAGAGATGAAGTAATGTGACCAATACATTCAGAAAAAGAAAGAGACAGTGAACACTGGAGAAGAAGTTAAGGTTGTAACATTTCTGAGACTACTTTAAAATATGAGCCATAATTCAAAATTATTCCAAAAATTGTTATTGTTTTTGACTGCTGCTTCACTGTATGAAACACATACTTGTTTCTGCATGCTACATTGAAAACAAAACAAGAATGTAGATATATCCTACAAATTTTAAAGTCCTATAATTGCTCAGAAATGGAATGAAATTCAGGAATACTCTCAATGGGAGTTTGTCCTGTAGGATTTTCAGACTTAGAGACAGGCTATCCAAGCACAGTAGTTCATTGCAGGTGTTGCATTGATCTGAATTTTTTATTACTGCTGTTGTGATGGGAGATCTGTAAGCAATCTGTTTCAAATATTATATATGAGTTACCAAGAGATTTCAAATGTTAGTACCACAATCACACAATTACAGAGGAGTTTTCTTTCACTTACATATATACATGCACATACCTGTGAGCCTGTAGTTTTTGAAAATTTTGAAGGTATTTAACATTTGCCACTTCTTAAAATAATCATATGCAATGTGGATTAAGTAAAAGAAAGAAGCTATTCAGCTTCAAGCAGACTTGCTTCCCTGCAGAAATCTCTGAGTGCCCAGAAAGCATCTGAGTATCTCTTTGGAGGAACTGCAGAATGCTATCTGAAGATCTGCTTTTTGGCAAGATTTTTCCAACACTTACATAACTATGCATCACAACACTTGGATAGTTGCAAAGAATCCATCCACCCTGAATCACTTCTTTTTTTCCCCACTGATCCAACTCAGCCACATTAGTTTTCTTCTCAAAAAGGCTCAGGTTCCAAAACTTTGCCTATATCTGTGTTTAGTTTACTGTGTTTAAGTAAGCAGAATTATTTTTGTTTGATTCATAGCTCACCAGAACGCAAATGGTGGCACCATCATCCAAGTCTGTTGATATAAGAACATACTATTCTAGCAGGGCATTTGAGGAAAGGTGTTGACATTCAAACATTCTCTGGAATTATTATCATACTGGGTATGATATTTATAACAAGAGAAGTATGTGGTATATGTCGACGATAATTAGGAAAATCAAAGCAAGCAACAAATGGTCAGCAATTTAAAATGAGATAAAAGATTATAATCTTCTGCTTAGAGGAAATAGAAGTTGTTGAAAGGTTAGTATACATGACTGGTCACTTATGGTAAGGAGAAAAAAAACCTGACACGAGTCTTTTTTTGTCCTGAAATAAAGTCAGGAAAAACAAAGAATTTCTCTATAAATTTTCCATTGGGTTCACAAATCAGATAGGTGAATTGAATTGTGAATTGAATTTTCAACTGATGATGAGTTTAGAAACATTGACTTGTCTTATTTCATTTTGTAGATGCTCCAGAAACTTGCTGTGGGCTTACCACAGGTTCTGCCAACCAGCTCAAGAGGGCCCTCACCTATTTTTTCATTAGTCGAGCAAAACATTATCTTGAAATAATTATTGCTCTCCACATGGCCTTCCTACTTGTGTCAGCTTATCTTCTGCTGGCTTATGCTCGGAGTGCTCCCGTTGAGAATGGGGCACTGTTGGAAACACTGAAGTCACAAGTGGGATTATTCAGCAATAAAAGTGAACGCTATTCAGCACAGGTGAGACCTCCTGGCACGAGCCGACAAATACCTCAGACAATCATCATAGGAGTTCGTAAAGGAGGGACAAGGGCTTTGCTGGAAATGTTGGATATCCATCCTAATATTGTGGTAGCAGCTACAGAAGTCCACTTCTTTGACTGGGATGAAAATTATGTGAAAGGAATAGACTGGTATAGAAATCTGATGCCATTTTCTTATGGAAATCAAATTACAATTGAGAAAACACCAGGCTATTTTACATCACCACAGGCTCCGGGAAGAATTCATGACATGAATAGCTCCATTAAACTGCTGCTCATTCTAAGAGATCCCACTGAGAGAGTTATATCTGACTATACCCAAGTATATTACAACAGAGTAGAAAGCCACAAGCCTGTTCAGCTCTTTGAAGATATTGTTATTAAGAATGGAGTGCTTAATACCAAATACAAAGCTATTCAGAGAAGTTTATATGATGTCCATATGGAAAAGTGGCTTAAGCATTTCAGTTTGGATCAGATTCACATAGTGGATGGCAATACTTTAATCAAGGACCCTCTTCCTGAATTACAAAAAGTTGAAAGATTTCTAAATCTTCCTTCCCGAATTATGTCTTCTAATTTTTATTTTAACCAAACCAAGGGATTCTACTGCATTAGAAGTGATGGGAGGGAGAGATGTTTACATGAATCCAAAGGACGTCCCCATCCTCTTGTTAACAGCACTGTTTTAGAACAACTGTATTCTTACTTCAGAGAGCACAATGCAAAATTTTACAGGATGGTTAATCATTCCTTTGACTGGCATTAACGCATTTGGAGTCTGTTTCTTAAAAAGGGCCTGAGACAAACTTTCAGACATATCTTTTGAAACTGTAAAGACTCGTGTTATGAGAATTAACATACTGGTTATATGCTTCATTGGAAAAACACATCTGTTGACTCATTGAAATGGTACTCTTTATGTTGGGAAAAATAAGTTTTATGTATTTGTATGATTACTGGGAGTCATATTCTGATCTTCTTTCATCATGCAAATACATTAAGCAAAGACTTAGCAAAGATGTATCTTTACAAGATTTCTGCTGTTTTGGAAAATGCATCTAACTGTAAAAAATGTAAATATTGATAATGTTATTATTTTAATTGTTCTGTATTTTTTGTTGTTAGTATTTTTTATATCCCACATGATAGCAGTGTTGATTTCTAGAATTTTTCATGAAATAAGTTTAAACTGTATGTTAAAACAGGGGAATACATAGTAGCTCCAATAAATAATTCATCCTCTTTAATATGCTGAAGTCCTTAATGAATTAATAATAGAAGGAATGTATTTCACCTGTAGTTTTGAATAGGTGAATTAGAAGCTACCTGTCTGTATATCATTAATATTAAACCACATTCCTACTATCTTGGGTTTGCAAGAAAAATCTCCAAAGTAAAAATATTAACTGTTTGAAGAAGATATAAGTGAGAGTTCTGAATGTAAAGAAATGAAAATATCCCAGGAACACTGATTCTCTATACAGTAGAAAAAAATCAATGTCAAAAAATTATTCATATGAGCAACTGTACAAATATTTGATTATATAAATTATGTCAATTTGCTCTTGAATTGAAAGGTTCTTAGTACTACCATATGAATTATGTTTGTGCTCTGTGACTAGTTATTCTATTGTTCTCTTGGCTTTAGTTTATACATCTCCTTTGGCACATAGATTCTTGTCCAAAAAAAAGTTATTTGCTTGCCCCCCTGAAGCATGGTGTAGCTTTATTTTGCCATTTCTGATACAGATTGTGGGATGCTCTCAACACTAAAATAACCTCTTGTTTTGTTACATACCTCAGACACAGTGTTCACTACATTCAGTATGACATGGGTTATATAGAAGAACCACACTATCTATAGCCCTGCATTAGGATTTTACTTTCATTTTTTAAAAACAGTATTGTGCTGATCTTTTCTGCTTTTTCATGTAAATGTTTTATTATGTATCAATACCAAAGAAGAAAGTCAACTCTGAGCATCAAACTCCACCGAACCCTGGTGAGGGCCCTGCATCTGTGTCCTTCTGCCTGAGTCACTGCTCAGCCTAAAGGGGAGTGTGCTCCTACCGTGGGATGCTTCCACTTCCCAAGCTAAAAGGTTTGTATTGCAGGGCTGATTTTTAGGCTTCTAACACTTTATGACTGCGCTACTTAGGCAGGTAGCAGTATTCCTCTGAAGCTGGAGAGAATCAGACTCAGATTATGTGGAAATAGCCTTCATCAAATAGTCTCTCAATAAATGTAGAATGTTAAAAAAACCATAATAAATTTTATTCTTTATCTTTTCCACTGCTTGTATATGTATATATGAGAGAAAATTATTTTAATTAGCTTATATTTAATCTCTGAATGTATACTTTTCTGAAGTATGTATTTTTACTACACCTCTAATACCTATTGATGGCTCAAATTTTTTTACTTCTGCCACTTTTTCTGAGATTGTGGCTTCTTAACCATTAGCATTAGTCCAATGTGGGCACTAAGAAGTACAATGTCAATAAGAATCTGTAGAAATACAAATATATTTGTTTCAAATTATTCAAGAACAGGATGTTTGTGCTGGTCTTCTACCATCTCTACAAGAACGTTGGATAGGCAAACTCTAATAATTACAGTTGTGTAGTCCAACAGTATCTTCTTTGTCGTTAGTCAAGTAAAAAGCTAAACCAGAACATTTCTGAACTCTGAACTAACAGTGTGATTCTATATCAGAATAACTCTTTCTATTTTGTGGGCACAGCGCTTTTGTCTGGTAACAGAACAAATCCAGATTCTCAGTATTGTCTAGCATGGCTGGTTCTGTCTGACCAATGTAATCTCAGTGATAAACAAAACTCCTTCCAGTCCACTCATTTCAGGAATACATTGTCAAAGGGAGCAACATAAGTGCACCTTAGATAGAAATATATAACTTTCTGTTTCTTATACATTCCAAAACTCTCTTTTTCTTTCTCTTCTTTTTTATTTTTTTTTCTTATGAGAAGCAAATTTGAAAACAATGTATACTTTAACAAAAGTTTCAGGTAGATGCTAATAATTGAGGAATTCACATGTCTATATGCCACATTAAATTTCGTAGACTTCCAAGAAAAAAGAAGGGAGAAAATTCTAATGTCTTTCTATATTTATGCTTGCAGGCATCAAGTCTTTCTCCTTCTTCTCTGAAGTTTACAGCTAATCTTTAAACGAGCTGAATGCAGGAGCACCAGTTAGCAGAAGCTGTATGCATCTTTGAAAATGCAAGTCCCTTTCTGGAATTTACATTTCAAGGGGAGATGAGCTGTATGGATTAGTGATGCATATATCTGTTTGATTTGTTATCACGCCTCATTCCTGCTCAGCATTTTGGGGAAGAACAGAGTTGATGGAATGAATGTAATGATCATTTCAGAGTTTACTAATACGATGGAAAGTATATTGAGCATAATCTAATCTGGGTTAGTGGTTGGTTGTTTTGGTTTTATGTATATCAAGATTCTCATTAGAAGTTTTTTGATAAATGATCGAAAACCATGCAACTTAACCCTTGCATAACAGAGGTTAGACTGTAATTTTACATTGCAAACTTTCAATCAGTTTCTCATTTTGTGGTCTGCAAAATACTTTCTCATGCTGTCCTGAACTTTTCCATTCTTACATTCTTTAAGAAAACCCTCTTATCCTCATGCTGAGGAAGGGAATAAGATCAGCTTAGAAAATCCACTGAGCTGTACTTGAGTAATACTGAAATAAAAAGTACTCCATTTTTGACACTTGTAATTCAAAATTAGTCAATTTTTTGAGAACTGCAGGCTTACAATCAGTAAAAAGATGTTATTAACAAGATAGTTATCAATTTTAAAAATTACATATATGTCGTTAATTTACACAACTTAGGAATTCCTTTATTCTGCACTGATCATCAAAGGACTATTATCTCGTTGTCTGATACTCAAGAGGTGTTTGCAAAAGTAAATTTCATGTGGGAAGGGCACTTAAAGAAGTCATGTGGTTGTTTCAAAGGTTTTTGGGAACTTCTGGAATAAATGATATAATCACATGTGCAAGACTACTTCAGAATTTATGATGATTTGACCAGCTCTTTGATGTTGTTTTACATTTCACAAATACTAAACTTTCACTTTAAATACTGTTTCTTTCCCTTTTAAGTAAAAATGCCATAGTTATAGTTGCTTTGATCTAATATTACAGAGAATTAAACATAACAAGCAGTAGTAACTGGATCAGTTTAGCCACAATAAGCATACCTCACTTAATAACTAGATAAATCTAATATCACTGTTTTGGGTTTTTTTTAGTTTGGACTGTATGTAGTACCTACAGTACATAGAAGAAATTACTGGGAAACTTAAAAGCTAGGGTTTTGCACAAAACTCCTAATACTTAACTAATGGGAAAGAAACAAAAAAGTTCCTCCATTGCATTCTAACCCATTATTTCATTAGGAAAACTGTTGGATTTTTCCATTGCATCCCCTGTATCCAGCTGCTCAAAGGCCTTGGACATTGGCTTCTGGTCCTTCTGGTCTTTAGCCTTGAAAGCTTAGCATTTAGAGTTCCTCTTAAAGGATACTTGTTAAAGCAGAGACATTTTTTTATTGTGGGGTATTTTACAGAGGGCACGCATTGCGTGCTGCTCCACATGAGCTCCTTCACTATCCTCTTGATGTAAAACTGATAATCCTGTAGAGATTATCAGTTGAAGATCCATCAGATTGACTACTGTAGGGCAGCATATCCACATAAGGAGTTTTCTGTCTTCACGCACATCAAAAAGAAATTTTAAAAAATGTTTCTATCAAACATCACTGATTTTTGCCTTTGTCAATTCGGATGCTTTCATGGGTTGGACAAAAATTTCAACATTTTTATAATCCCTGTAATTTCTTGTTTAATCTATGTGGTCAAAACCAAAAATAGGATTTACCAGTTTACTTACACAATTTAACAGAAAAATAAAAAAAGAAAAAGAGAGATTTACACCCCCAATACTTTGATTTGTAGTAAGAATTGCACAATAACTTTTCCTTACAGAGAAAGGAATATTTAAATTATTAAAGTATTATACTATTGTACATTATTATTTTATATCCTTGTACCTTTGGTCTTCATTTCCTTCAAAAGCTTGAATTTTGTCATAGAAATTAACAGACACATTGGAAATAATTATCTGTAGTAATTTGCCTAGCACATTAATCATTGCCAGCAGTTAATGAGCAATATTTAGTTACTGGCCAAATAGTTTTCACTTTGACTATTTCAACTTTCAATGTGACTTTATAAATTGTTTTGCTATTTTGTAAAACTAATTTAAAAGTTAGAACCAACAGTGGCTAAAAAGACTCTCTAGTATCATTCTGTGATTACAGAGGAATTGCATTGTCTTGCCTTTAAGGTTAATTAACAGTGACATGAGCTTACCACAATTCCTGAAAACATTTTCAAAGCCAAGACACTAACAGAACTGCAATGTATAAATTAGTCCTTGAAGGTGAATCTGCTACTTAGGGAATATAAAACAGATTAAAACAGACTGATAAAAATAATATTTTTCTGTGAAAATAGATGTGATGCAAAATGCAGACTCTCCTGTATTAGCCCATGGAACAAGTACTGTGAGGTCTGTTTTCTGATGCAATATAGTTTTACACTTTTACATTGTATATTCTTCAAGTGCAATTACAAAAACCTCTCAGTAAGTGTTTCAAAAAATACCTTCATGTAGTCTCTTCACCAGGGGTACGGTCTTTCTCTCAAAGGCTATTTCTCTAGTTTTGTATTGTTTCCTCTGAGATAAAAAGGTTGTTTGAGTCACCCTGCAGTAAAAGGAGAGAGTTATCATGCCAGAATTAAGAATATTACCTCAATTTACTGCAGTTCTCAGTGTAAAACATTTCTATATAGGGGCAGACAACAGTTTAACAGTCTCTCTGTATTTTATCTCTCTTCATTACATAATACAACCATGTTACAATTTTTCATATTCTGAAAAATGTTACACTAAACACATTGTCAGTCTAAAGCACTGGCTTACAGATTCAAATCAGGTGGCAATAATTAAAGGGAAGGTAATTAATAATCCATTCCGTTTGCTACTTGGTCTGGCAAGATTTTCTTTTTGATCCATCGTAAACTTTCTATTAGGGATGTACCAGCCAAACTTGCAATAGGAAAAAATGAGACAAGGACAGCTAGAACATGATAAAACCTGAGCTGATGGGCCTCTTCTGCTAAATATTTGTTGACACAATATGGCACAGTTACAAAAGAAAATGATGATTGGCCTGATAAGACAAAGCACAGGACTAAGGAAGATGCTATTTCAGGGATTTAGCTAGTTATTCTATGTGCCTGAATGAATTTTAGCATCATTAGGCTATTAGGAATATACATGAATATGCATTTTCAAAACACTGTGTTTCACCTTATTAGAGAGTACTACAGTACTGTAGGACAGGTTGGATATATTATGCCTATCCTTTGGTGAAATTCTGCAGTGATACCACGGTAAACTGGATGGGAAGTAACAATTGTCCTCACTAAATGTTGGGCATTTTAAACTGCCTTGTGGAAAATCAGCAGCACTAGATGCAGCCGGATTGTTGTTGATTTGACAAGGACTGTCAGCCTAGAAAAACGCTGTGCGGCTGTCATGAGAAGATTGAGGATACCTTTTCTATACTCTGCCATTATACAAATCTACAGCTCAAGACAAGTGATGCAGATGGAACTCTGCAAACTGTGGGGGGGGCATTACTGCCTCAAGTGAAGAAAGATTAAGGGCTCATAAACAACATATGCTGTAGTTACACACATGCATCATCCACACCAAGTCTAAAACATCATACTCTGAGTCTAAAACAAAACCAGGCGGAATCTACAGCTGCGCACTAAAGTGATGCTGTTGAAGGCATACCAAACCACAGGTAACAGTTATATATGAGCTATCTGTAACTTATTTGTTAATTGTAATTATATGTTTGCCAGGCAACCAATGTTTATGTGATTGAAATTCTTTGTCAGGCGTACATATGACAAAATGAATACAACAGATGCACAGATTGTCTGAGGAAAAAACAGCCAGTGGATCATATAATTAGGGCCTACTTACACACAGGAAGCACTCCAGAAGAGAGCTCAAGAAAACTGCCTTTCATACTTTTAAAAAATAAACTTTCTCTGCATTTTAGTTTCCTTTAATTGTGTGTGTGTGTATGTGTGTGAGTGTAAAATCCCCCTCTACATTTTTTAGTAGCAAATATGGAATTTTAAAATTCAAATTCATCCAAGAAGTTAAAAAATCTTTGGTTTCACTGTCCTAAATAAGATATTACTATTCAAAAATTACTACATCTTGAGAAGCATTAGAACATTGTTCACTTCCCATTTAGTTTCTTTATGTCTCGCACTGTACCCCCTCACCTCTCCCTTGAAAATATATTTTCATAGGAAATACCCTTTTTGCCAGCTGATTATAATGTTATATGGGTACAGTTCACAATATGCATCACTTGTATTAAAAATACAAAGATTAGACATGGGGATAGCCAAGTCTTACACTTCCAGATGAGTGGGAAAAATGGCATGTGAAATATGACTGTAGTCACTTGTAGTGGGTACCTGCTGAATCATATTGAGCTGTATGCTCCAGACTACAGAGAGCAGAGCTGCTTCAGCAGCCGGATGTCTGCTTGCAACAGTTTTTGAGAGCTTGGGAACAAAGAGTGGTTTCCCCTTCCACCAAACAGGGGTTCAGGCTTCAATCTGAGAAAAATAATTTTCTGCTTGGTAGGGTGCTTGTGCGGAAATGAGTGATTAGGTGCCTTTTTACCCCTCAAATCACCTACAGGACAGATTTTTGCCAAATTGAAGAATATATTCCATTGGTAACAGCAAACTAAATTTGGAAGCCATGGGGGTTTTTTTGTTGTTTTTTGTTTTTGTTTTTTTTGAACTGAATTCTGTGTCCTCCATTATTTTTGTCCAAAGCACTGGTTTTCACAGATGGTAAGTATTCTAGACAAATAAAGCTACTCAAGTATGAACAAAGTATACTAATCTGGCTTTCTGTACCTACTGGATACAATGAGCCAGAAAATACAGAAGCTTGTTATCTGTCTTCTTAGAGTCCTTTGTCCATGACTGCTTTATATCAAATAGGAATTGGGTATGGTTATAAATGTTTGTATGACTCCCTATCCTGATCATTTGTGTATTATGTTCAAAGGGAACAGGATTATGCTACCTCACTTTAATACTAAACCCCAGAATGTTTATTTCATTTAAATGCAATTTTCCTGCCAGTCACCCACTATCTATGATTTCCACTATCTATAAATTCTCTCTGTGTTTGATTTTGTTGTTGTTGGGGCTTTTTTTATTTATTAATGATTTCTGGCTTTTCTTTTATATGGAATAATAGTTTTCATCTTAAACTGAGCTTTCCTGATCTGAGAGCAGTAAAAGCTGAAACATACAGTATGATTTGCAAAAATAAATATATTTTGTCTCTGTGCTGTGTTAGTATGTCAGGGAATCAGATTACAAACTTGCAAGTAATTAAGACAAAATAACTAATCCCACCACACATAGCAGCATAATTAAAGATATTTTGGGGGAATATGTAAAAAAAATCACCTTCCATTTTAAAAAAGAAGTATTTATTTGGTATTTAACAGAAGCATTTGGAATCATGTGTTCCACTAATGTAAAGTGACACTGATGACAGTCCACTACAGCAACTGCAGTAAAACTACTCTAATTTGTGTTAAGAATCTAGCTTGAAATTTATATACCCAGAGAATGCTACTTCAGTCTTAGGCAGCTTATAAACCAAATTAAATAGCTGTACTTTCAGAAACATAAATACTCTTATTGCCTAAAACACAAATTAAACATTTGGTAGTAATGCTAACATGGAAGCTGTTTCTCTCTTAGTTTGATTTTTCTGTAGAAATTCTAGTCAGTGAGTTAGTCAATGACAAGCAATAAACTACAAGGAGAGGAGGGGGGAGAACTCCTTTATTTGCATCGCTGGCCTCATTCTGTCAACATATCACCCAGATTGCTGGATACACACAGAGATGCATTCTGGCAATGCTGGGAAGGGACCTGCATTTCCTGCTGTCTATTTCAACTTATTAGTAATAGGATGATGCTTCTGGCACATCTAAATAAATTAATATTGGATTAATTCACTTCAAAAAGGTATCGAGAAAACACGTTGCAGATTCATTCATCAAAAACTTGAGACTAATACGTTTTAAAAAAGAATACCATAGTAATTATATTTACATGTATAATTGCCTAAAGCTGAGCCAAATGACAGAATATATTCTAACACTTCCCAACATGCCTTCAGTGCTGATTAAGCCACCAGTTCTTAAAATAAATTTTCTTTTCTAAAAGAGTATTTCCTTTCCTTAAAATTTCCTACTGTTTCCTTAAAATAGTATTTTCCTTTCTAACAATAACAGAAAGAAATTATTTTAAACAGTTATGTTTTACTTTATAAAATGTTTTATCTGAATTACTAAAAGATTTTTTTTTTATTGTTGTTGATTCAGTATTTCTTTGCTGTTCACTGATGGTCATTTAGATATCTTTGAATATCAAGGAAATACAGTGCAGCGGTGCGCTTTTATTGGTAATAAGCTGGGCAAGAACAACTGACAAACTTCACGTAATTGCCTGAAGTGAAGTACTGCTTGAAACAATTTATAAGACTGTATCTAACCAATTTCTGTATAGTATAATACAATGCCAAAGGTAAGAGCAATAGAGAAGTCTGAATAAATGTTTTAGCATTTCTAATACCTTATTGATAGGAAGATCAAAATAAACAAAACAAATGGGAGCCTGATTCTGTGCCTTTGACCAGAAAAAAAAAAAAAATCCTACTTGTTACAGACAAAACATCTGAGCTGAAGTTGCAGAGCTGGACCCCTGATTTGAATGTGCCTGTATTCTGATGTTTTATTCACACTACCTGTGTCTTCAGTAGGACCTCAGGTACAGCTATATTCGCTCAAGTTAAGTAAACCCGTCAAAATTTCACTGGATTTGAATTTGGATTTACTCCCCTTGTAGTTATGACAGACAGATGAAATACAGATGGAGTAATAAAGATACCTCTAGCAAGAGTCTCAACATGTTTAGTACCTGCTCTTTGAGCGGTTTATGAGTGAAGAGCGTAAAAATCTTATTTGTCTGAAGTATTTAATATCTTCTGATTTAAAATAAACAGTCATAGAAGCCTCTTAGAGGTTCTTAAAAGTACTGGAAAGTAAGCTGAAAACGTCAAATTAATAACTTTTCATAACCAATGTCCAAGGCATAGAATGATGACACTAATAAGACTAGGATATTCCCACAGTCTTTCTTCCTTAGTCTGCTACTTTAAATCATAACTACTAACAGTTAAATAATTACAACTAATAATATTGTCATGCAAAGCTTAGGTGGAAAACATATTTTTAAATATACTAAATTTATCACACATTTGAGCTCTGGAGGGAAAAAATTCCACACAGCAAGTACTCCAGAGGAATATACTGTATACTCTCAGCTGGTTCATTTCATAAAGCCCTCAGGCCCCAAATCTCTCCCTCCTAACCATCAAGATTGAAATGGAATGCAGGCATCAGAAGCTCAAAATGCACTTGGGATGCAATCCTCTTGGGACTTTAAATATTAACACAAAAAGTCTTAAACCTTGGGCTACCAGACAGCCGAGATAGAAAGCAAAACATTGTGAGGAGCCACACTCCATTCTGCTGATCTCTCCCTGCAACAATAAAATTTCACAGTGAACCAGCTGCAGGCAGCAGATCATTTATGCAAGTTGCCCAACATGTCACGTGTATTTCATTAATCTGTCTGCCACTTCATAAAGATATGCATCGTGATTCTCATCAGGGAATTCAAACACAGCGTGGTCTCATTTCCATCGCCATGAAGTTCCCAGTCGGCTGCAGGTCCTTGCGCTGCAGCCTCTGGTCAGGAGCTGCATAGAGCCTGCACAGTCTGCAGCCCTCAGGGACAGCACCTCATCACCAGCCAGGGGAACAACACCTTCCTCAGAGCTCCTGCCGAAACCCACCATGGCAAGTTAAATCTGCAGGGGTTTGTCTTAGTTAATCTCACCCTGTGATCACATACTTCACTTGTATAATTGGAAAGCAATTGCAAGTTTTGTTCAGTTGCAACTGTATAAAAATCATGCTGATGATAACCAAGGCTATCTTCCTCTCAAACTCTCAATAAGTCAGACTGTGCTTTCCACATAAGTACAGGAACCAAACCAGACCCCTGTGAGACACAATGCAAAAACAGGCAAGAAAATAACTAGGTTCGGAAGTATTCTGACTCCACTTGCCGTCCCCGGTAGGTTAGGAAAAAAAGCCAGTCCCAAAGAAATGCAAGACTGAAAGAAAAAAATCACAGGTTTCTTTATGCTCTTCAGTTTGATATAATCCTCTATTGTTTAAGCCTTCAGGGTGTTCTAGAGTCATATTTGCACGCTTTTCTCTTTTACGACCAGGAAATACAAGCGCATGCTTTAATTTAAAAAGAGTAAAGCAAGATACTTACACTAATGTATTTCCAGATTTCCAATAGCTGGGAAAAAAGAGCAATTACCTTGATACTTGAACTTTAAACATGGGTGCTGGCAAAGTGGGCGAGAGGTTGATCACACACACTTCCTATTTCTAGTTTATCAGCTGGAGAACTATCTGGATCTGCAGTGTTAGAGAGAGATAATGCAAAAGGTGGTCAGGTAAGCAGCTATAAATCATAGGGGCCATCATCTACTCATCAGATCCTCATTTTATTTTATGCTATATGGCCTTATTCAAAGCCAAATTCTTCCACTAATTTAATCTAAATTTGAGTCATGATAGGAATCTACAACATTTAGATCCAACTCTGTAAACAGAAAATTTTTTATTATCTAGGGAATGTACACTTTTGTTGACAATAACCAGTAATACATATTCCTTGCATTCTTTCTTTTTCTTGCAGACGTGTTATTCTTTAAAAAGATGTGTTCAACATGTTTTAAACAGAAACTCCAAATGTTCAATCTCTGCTCTGTAGAGCTCTTCAGATTATGCACATTTCATGTGGATTTTGCTATTACTCAGTCATTAATATTTCCTATATGTTTATATAATAAAGGAGTTAAACCAGATTAGGGCTGTATTAATGCTCCAATACTGTCAGGCATTCTACATATGGGAATGAAGTATATATTGCATAATTTAACAAATGTTTTATTTGATTTGATAGCCATCATGGGAGAGTTTTCTTTATGAATATTACCTAGAAGTTAGCAGTTCTGTTATGGATGGAAATGACATTGAGTTTGCATTTATAAGCCCGTCAACAAATGAGAGATCAATTATTTTAAAGAGCTGGGAAGCATCAATTTCATGATAACTTTTTAGTTTATTGTCAACCAAATACCTGTACACTGATGCTTTGTAAAACATTACAGTGAGAGATTTCCTTCTAGTCATTGGAAGCCAGCAGGGTTTGCTTGTAGATCCTAATCTCTCCTCCACCCAGTTCTCATCTATTCCAGTTTACCTTTACCTCAATCACTGTAAACAAATAACTGAAGAGCAACTACATTTTTTCCCAAGTTTTTAGTAAAGAGGAAGGAGCAAAAGCTCCAGGCTTAATGGCCAGCTGTTAATTTACTGTGACTTCCTTATGCAGTACTTAAATTGGATGCATGTTTAACCGGGGAAAATGTTGCAAAAAGCAAAGACACGTACTGCTGGAACAATTTCTTTACATGATGTTACAGAATTCTACATAAAATTTAAAAAGCCACACTCCTTTTGCAAGCAATGCCTCTATTGATGTGAATGACCATTAGCACCCTTTATGTATGGAATTCTGCATCAAGTCCTACAGACACCAGTCAGCTATTCCCTAAGCAGACTCCTGGACTAGGCTGGCAGAACAGCCACACTGTGCCAACACCTCTGCCGTGGGCAAACCATCTCCAGGGACAGGGAGCCTGCTCCCTGGAGTGGTGTATCAGTGGTGGTTTATCAATCCAGTCTTCTGCTATCACACGACTAAGAAAAATGGAACAGAAAATAAAGTCTCTTCCAAACTTCTCAAATGTAATGGATGCATATCTTTCAGTTGTGGGGGGTAGGGGTTAAAATGTCAAACTACTGGGAACATCTGAGAAAGGAGAGAGAAAATGTCATGCATTTATTTACTCCAAATGGAGACATTCAACAAAACTTCCATAGTGAGAGAAATTTCAAACCCCCACAGTAAAAGTCAACATTTAAAGCATTCCTGTCATACATGGAGAATATAAAATGGTGCCTAGATTTCATGTTGAAAAAATCAAAATTGTGCAGATTTCCTTTGATGCTGGGGGTTGAATCAATATATGTTAAATAGATCTTAGTTTTACAAGAGAAAAGAAATAATGAGTTAAACAGTAATGAAAACAATTACATATCATATAATGAGAACACTTGCTAGATTAAATTTAGTGGGGTACTGTTTCTCATGTATTTTATGTAAATATATTATTTGAATGTGTTCAGTCTCATCCATTATATTGTTGTTTGTAGATATAGCAGATGATTTGTACTTCTCAAGATTACTCAGCGTTTAAACACTCACTGTAATGTAATTAGAATAGTGATGGGTTTGGAAATATTCTCTATTATAGGAATTATCTTGCAAATAAATTTATTTTATAAAATATGCTTTTAATGATAAAAAATGATAATATGAATATTAACAGCCAAACATGTTGAATCAGATGTTGAGACATTAAGAATATTTTTCAGAAGAAATAAAGCCATGGTGCCTGTTCTTGGATTTTAAAGATAAGTCTTGGCTGTGTAAGTTTCACCCAGTTAATTAGAATGACTAGCAGGCTGAACTGACAGCCACAATTACTTTCTCCTGCCACAGCAATACTTACTTTCTTTTTTTTTTTTTTTCTACATTGTTGCTTGTGTTGTGTGAAAGCAAAACAGAAAAAAAAGCACTAGAGAATTGATTTTCTTTGAAGAAATCCTACCTGGGTTGGTTTTACTAAAACTAAGTCTTAATCACAGATATGTTATTTATTCAAATATTTTTTGCATCTCTCTGTCTATTATCTTTACTCATTATCATAAAATAGGCCTGCAGGATTTTCTGGGTGGTCAAAAACAATCTGGCACAAAATACCGATTTTTTTTAATGTATGCAAATGTGCCGAGCATATTCTAAATAAGTATTTTAAAATTTGTTATTTCCATGTAAATATAAGGAGAACTGTAGCATCAGTAGGTTTTTCAGATATATCTATTTAAAATGCAAATGTGTGTATATGTGAGTATAAAGGTCTATGTCTATAAAAAGCCTTTTTAAAAGCTCAAATTCCTAATTATTCTTTTGAAAGATTCCTGGAGATTCTTTCATTCAGATCACCTTTCAATTTTTAATTTACTTTATTAAAATCTCAATAAATCATCATATTGTGAACTTCTCTATCTGGAATTCATTAACATATCAGAAGATAATTTATCTGCCACATCTCATATATTGCTTCTCATGTATCAATTTGTCATTCTCTGCTTTCATTCTCTTTTATAACTGAGAAATCTTATCTATTTTCACATTTCTATTCATCCAGGGCATAAAAATTTTGACTATTTAAAGTTGTCTAAATGTTTAAATTAACTAAGTTTACATATGCCAACTTTTTAAACTTTTGTGCTTAATAGATAAAGGTAATTCAAAGCTACTGAAGTATAGAAAAGGTTAAATTTAAGATGCATAAATGCTTGCAAAAATCCTGCAATAATAGAGTAACAACCATCTACACACAGTTAAGAACCATTCAGCTGTGACAGCATGCATTGTAGTGATATGGCAAGACTTCTGTTTTCTGTGCAGTCTTGGAGAAGTCACTGAAAGCCTCTCTGAATCCCAGAGCTTTTCTGCGGGACCTCAGTGAGAAGAACAGAACAGTGCCCTAAGTAAACTCTCTCCTGCCAGCACACATCAGGCACTATGGACTACGTTGCGTCCACTCAGAAAACACAGTGCCTCTATTTCATGGGAGCAGAGTGGAGATGAATCATCCAAGATTATGAGGCAACCAGGCACACACAAAACCTAAAGCAGGTAAGTAACCATGTGTGTCTGAACTAATATGACCCAGGTGACACTAAAAATGCTTCTGGTAGATGACTATCTGCCCGCATTGGAAGCTAGGTTTTCATCTGCACTTCCATTCAGGTGAAGCACAGAGTATCAAATTGCATCTACATCTGTTCTGGTTTTCCCTCATTGACAGGAGACAGGAAAGGGCTGCTGTGTAAAAGGAGACTCAGTCTTAAAATACCAGGAGGGAGCAGAAATACATTCTATAGAACTGAGTTACAGTATGCAGACTACCATTAGATGAGTACTCCATGCGGATTAGCAGAAACTGGAAAGTCACAGACACTTTACATCATTTAATCATACTATTCCCTAATTCTGAAAAACACAATAAAGCCAACTCTTTTGCATTAATGATCTTAGCAGGCCAAAACCAGTCGTATTTTAAAACTTTGTAATATAAACAGAGGAATTACTCCATACATATCTGCAAGGATAATAAAAAGTGTATGATTTTGTAATAGCACCTTCTCAGGAGGGAATATAAAAGAATTTATGGAATGGAAGTAGAAGTACCATGTAGAAGCAGAAGAGGCTGTGGATAATCTCTCTTAACAATTTGCAAGACTGCAACTATGAAATACAGTTGTGAGCAACTGTGAGCAGTGATCAATATAACATTCACTCCACCTAAATTTTCATGCTTACATTGTAGCTGCCTGCATATAAGTATTGTCTGATTTTTTTTTTTTTTTTTCAATTAGAAGTATTATGCAGCAGGGGAAGAAATATTCACTTATAGAACAAAGTTCATCTGACCTATTTTAGACATCGATGCAAAAGAATACAAATTATGCCCTAAAGGTATCTGTTGCCATTCACTGAAATATACATAACAGTTAACATTTGCAAATATATGCACTGAAAGTGCTTAAGTTCAAGCAGATAAATCTTACCCAAATTTCTATCAATGAGATGAGCAAATGAAATATGTTTATATATAAACTTGGATGAAAATAACCATATTGTCTCACTCTGGCAACCAAAAACACTCTTGTGGCCATAAATAATCATGGGAGTTCTAGTAGAATGTATTCTCTTTAATTCATACACTGGGTATTGTGCTCAAGGTCCTTGCTTTTAAACTTGTATCAGTTTTATCCATTCTGCAAACTACTGAAAGGAAAAAATTTTACTAATTGCTGTTAATGAACCCTTAAAAGGCTTCTACAATCAACTCCTGACTTGCTACAATGGCCTCCTGAAACAGAAAATGCCAATGAGTGATTAAATTCCAGGGGGAAAAAAAATTCCTTTGTCCTTTAATTTCACTTTATCTCTTTACTTCATACATTGAGATAGAGCTAAAAGGAAGACAGTAGTCATTTCTTACTAATCTTCTCACTTCAATCAAATCCCTATTATTCACCTTATTCAGACTGAATTGTCCTTGCTCTTTTCAATCACTCTTTGTTCCTATAGAAGTTCTACTGTACCCTTAATCACCTTCTTAACACCTACCTGGATGCTGTCTCAGCTTTATCTTCCTGAGGCAGCTGCCAGGGAAGGCTCTGGGATCACAAACACGAACAGAAACTGGAGTAACAGCTTCTTACACAGGGTTTCTCAGACTGCCGGGGAGCTTGTGCATGCACTTGTTCATTTCTCCAACTTGAGAAACAAGATGTTCTTCTGCCGGTTTATGGACTGTACATAATCTTCTAGATTATGCAATAGGCTGTAGAATCTGTGAAAGTTTCAAATGACAACACGAACTTGTAAACTCTTGTAAATATAACATAGTCACGAGAACAAAGAGGCAGCCTGTCAAAACAAATATTTTACAACTCCAGGGGAGTAGTGTGGGAAAATACTGTGAACTGTATGATAGAAAATGCAGGCCAAGCAGTAAGCGAACAGCAAAAGTATAAAGAACACAAAGAGTTAAGAGGAAAGAACAAGTCATAGGAAATAAGAAAAGTAGTAGAAAATCAGTTGATCTAAGGTATCTGACTAGGCGAAAGGAGGAACAGTGAAAGGAGAAAGACACTGAGAGATTGGGGATACTTTATTCTGGTAAAAGTACCAGAGAAAATTAACTCTGACATTCTAAAACTCCATGTAAAATCATGTTCTGAATCCTATGAAGTTTATATGAAGTTTATCTCTTCTTCCCTCTCATCTCCTCACCAAAAAACTGCACAGCGATCAAACGTGACCTTTTGCTCCTTTAAATCAAGTTGGATGCCAAGAACAAAGCATTAAAGACCAACTTTTCCTGCGCAAAAATGTAACTGTCTTTGTAAAATTTTTTGTTGTTCAGAAAAGAAGGACAGAGGTGGCATAGCACAGCTGAATGATCTTGGAGATAAAACCACCACTTGAAGTCTTGAAAGGTTTTCTACACATTTTTCATATAACATTGATTTGGGCCAAATTCACCTAACTGTTGATATCAACATAGTTACATGAGGGATAAGTGAGACACATTTTCTTGAAAAATTTACAGCTATCTTAGGTCAAAGAAAAAAGAAGATACTAAGCATTTTGTCATAAAGCTTCTTAAACAGACTCTTCATGACAGCAGGGAAAATAAAAATAAAATTTTAAGAAAAGCAAAAGTTAGCAGAGAATTGAATAAAACTTTAATGATATAGATGAGCCAAGTTCACCAAAACAATTATTCTCTTTGAATCAAAGGTTTTAAATGGCTTTTAGACAAATTTTGTTGCACCAGGATGACATCAAGTGGCTACTCAAGCCAATTACTCTACGCTTGCTGGAAACAGTCTTTATGACATCTCTTTTAATAAGTTATTTCTACTGTGTAAACATAATTGTACTACCAACAGCTGCCTCTATTTTAAATTCAAATTTTGCATGTCTTTATTTCAAATCCTCTGTGCTTTCCTCAAGCCTTTCTAAAGAAATAATAAACCTTCCAACTCATGAAATAAATTACTTTTCATATAATAATTTTGAATTCGGGGAATCATAAATGCAGACTTCTGTGGATTTAACAGATTTATTAAACTTTATAATAACTGGAATAATTGGACTTAGTTAATAATTCTTTAACTAAAGGGAAGAAATTTATCTAATACCTTGAAAGATCTTTTGGTATGTAAAACACACAATTAATAATTGAAAGTAATCTCACATTCTAAGCCGATGAGAACAATCAGTCACTGACCCACTTCTCCAGAGACATTGGAGAGTCTCCATCACTGGAGGTTTTCAAGATGTGGTGGGACAGGATGCCAATAATCTCATCTATGTTCCCTTCCCTAGGAAAGGCTGGACCAGATGATCTTTCAGGGACCCTTCCTACATACGCTATCGTGATTCTATATTCTAGACAAAAAACAGCTGTGGCTTCTATAAACTTGTACTACAGCTATAAAAATATGGTAATCAATTTAGAACTAGTTCATGGATAAAAGTTTCAAGCTCCTTTTGACTTTAATAATGATATGTTTCACTACAGTATATATTTCTCAAAATTTTAGTTCAAAAAATGTCCATCTTCATACATGACAGTAAGGATTATAATCCAGAATCGAATTTGCAGAAAATCAAATATTTCCAAGCATTTATAAGACAATCTCTTTATAACATAAAGAATGTTTATCCTTATAAGTTTACATGTGTGTTGGAGGTTGGGGAATATTTCCATCCTGTTGCCAGGGAAACCTTAATGATCTTTAATGTCTGGGCACTTAAGAGACAAAAGACATGGCTGGATGTGGTGGAGGAAAAGAAAAGCACCTGGCAAGGTCACTTGCTCCCAGGACATCGGAGAGGACGGTTTACCTTCACTGCAACAGCCGGAGCCCAGCTCTGCACTACCTTTTTCCTCCCTTGCTGGGTGAGCTTTTGTCTGGGAAAAGCAGGGGATCCCGACCCTTTCTACACCCCTCTCGGAATTCGTGCCTCGCTGGCTGGGTCCAGCGGCTGCTGCAGAGAAAGCTCGGTGGCTGCCGACCCTCATTCCCCGCCTGCTGGGATGCACTGTGGCTTCTGCCACCCCTGAAGAGTTTCTGCCACCCTTTGCTTGCCAGCCCAGGTGAGTTGAGCCTGCCATCCAGCTTGCTGCACTGAGGTTTCCTGCTGAAGCCCTTTTTCGCCATCCAACCTGCCCTGCCATCTGGTCCATCTGCCTTTAGTCACGTAAGAATGGGACTTGATGTCACGCCACAGCACCCCCTGCAGCTGCATGGGAGTCATTGCACCTGCCCTGCCCAGCTGGGAGCCCAACAGCGCCCCCTGCTGGCTGTGACCATAACTGCATCAAAGGCAGGGGGGTGGTGTCTGGCAGCTCAGAGAAAGCTGTCACCGGGTTTCTGGTTCGTTTGTCTGTTTTTTATTGCTACTGTTGTTGTTGCTTGTTTTCCTCGTTATAGATACTAGTAAAGAACTGTTATTCCTTTTCCCTCATCTTTGCCTGAGAGCCCTTGATTTCAAAGTTACAACAATTTGGAGGGAAAGGAGATCATATCCTCTGTTCTAAGGGAGGTTCCCACCTTCCTTAGCAGACACCTGTCTTTCAAACCAAGACAATGTTTCCTTCTGAGATGCTGCACAAAATTTAAGAAAGTCTTCAAGAAATAGAATTTATTTTATAAATAGCAGAAGTAATGAAACTTTGCCATGAATTTGTAGCCTTCTCTCCCCCTACCAAGCTTTGCTCACCTCAAGAACCTCACCCTGATTCCAAAGAACCAGATGTATTCTGCAGCTTTTCGTTTAGTGGGACATTATTTTTAATAAATCTCCAGCATGTAAGTGCCACAGATCTCATAGAAATTGAATTATAATTCAGATTTCCTTGAAAATAGCTGTAATTTCAAAAGTTATTATGGATGCAATGCCCAGATGAAGAGAAGCAGAGACAGCATTGCCAAGTAAGCCCTGTCTCCTCAAGGAGATAGTAAAAACAAAACACACACACACAAAAACACCACAACCACCACAAAACAAAAGAAATCTCAAATCCCCCACTACTGCCCTGAACAGATACCCATTTTTAACATGTCTGTTTCCATTGTTTCTCTTGGTCTCCCAATGTCCTATATGAATTTATTGTAGCCTAAAAGTCTTCTACATTACTTTTGTTCTTTCCTTTTCACCAAGTCTAAATGCACTTGAAAAGATTACTCACTCTGAAGATGCCTTGCAGAATGTACCTACAGGAGATTTGTCCAAACCTTGTCTTGGCAGCCATTTCTGCTCTGCTTGCAGTTCAAAAGACATCTTCATTCAAATTCTCAAATGACACCAAGCTGCCGAGTTCTGCCAAGAGCTCCTCTAAGATATGTTGTCATGTTTTTGTTTAAAATCTCTGATTGACTGTTGGAAGGATGTTCATATCTGCTATGAAGCCTACAGTAAGCAGAACCATGTTAACCCCTAGAAAAGCAGGCCTGAAAGAAGCTACTAGTCTAGAAGAACAAAGCTGCCCTTCAGAGTCTGATATTCACCCAAATGCTCTCAGGGACTTTTCTAACAAGACAGTCACCTTGTCTTTTCTGAGCTTTGAGCTTTCAGAACTGGACTTGATGAGGAATGACAGCTCTTAGTCATGGCAGACTCTGGAACTAACAAACTTCTTTTAGGTGACAGACAGAAAACCTGCTGCACTCAATCCATTTTTAGATTTTGTGGTACTGGGTATAATACACTTTTTCAAAAGCATTTACCCTCTAAATATCTATGTATTTTTTTTTCTCCAAACGTTTGTTCATATTGACAGTAGTTTTAGAACCATATAAGCACTAAGGTTGCATTATCAGGATTAATTTAACCAGTATTACGGTACAAGCAACTTAATATTCACCAGAAGAAACGAAAAAGTTTGATTCTGTTTTCACTGAAAGTCACAGCAAAATGCATGAGTTTTAACAGGATCTTAATTGTGGTCCTAAAGTTTTTAATACTATAGGTTTGAATTTTTAAAGTATTTCCTTTAGTAGCACCCTGCAAGTTCAAGCATCTATTAAGTTCAGGCCATTATCCGTTTGAAGACTTTATTACTAGCATTTTAGTCTTAAAAGTAATGGGCCACATGTAGTTCAGATGGCTTTTTCTAGTGGTATTCCCTTGTAATGTCCACCTTTGGTAGCTGCATTTCTTCCTCCCAGCAAGATCAAAAGGACATTTGTTCTGGACTTCTTTGATTTTCTTTGTTCCAAATAATTTTGGCCTTCCATTTTTAGGACAAATTAGAAGTGAATTGCAAGCTTTCAAACCATCTTTGATTGCCAGGATGCACAGATAAAAAATTATGCTTGTATTTCAGTCACAGACTGAAATAAAGAATAGAGAATTAAGTGCTAACCCACTAAGATCATAAAATCATTGTCTGTAGAACACTGTCAGAGAATGGAAACATGGGACACTTATCCAAAGCATTTTATACACAATATTCCAAATAGTATTTGATAAATAGCCATAAATATTAAATAGTCGCATCACAAAACCTAAGAGATAGACAGGATATTTTATCTATTAATAGAGGACAGGTATAATCACAGACTGGTTTCGGTTGGAAGTGACCTAAAGATCAAATCTAAACCTACCATCTTCCAGTTTAAAACTACTCCCCCTTGTCCCATCACTACATGCTCTTGCCAAAAGTCCCTCTCCCTCTTTCTTGCAGATCCCCTTCAGGCACTGGACAGTGCAAAACCTGGAGCTGTTGCTCTCCAGGGTGAGCAGCTCCAATTCTCTCAGCCTTCATAGGAGAGGTGCTCCAGCCCCACGATCATCAATTAAAAAGCCTATTCCTATTGTTGTCCGATGCATGTTCCAGTTTCTGTAGTTTTATTTTTCAAAGTTTTCTGGTATTTTTCTCTAAATTAAGGCTAATAGTGTATGTGTCAGAGAAAGCACAAGCCAGCACAAGGAGAGAGAAAGAGAGAGAGCAAATGTGCACACAAAAACTGCTGAAATCATTTCCCACAGGCTTGAGCTCTAATTATGGAAACAATATCACAATAAAAAAAACCTGCAATTATTTTAAAAATATCTACTGGGGTTCTGTTTTAACAATAAATCAACACACTTGCCAATATGTTTCCATCACCAGAAAATTCAAATATTTCCAAATACAGGAGCAAAGGAACAAAGGATTTGTAAAGCAGCATGCCTAATGCCAAAGAGAAAGGCTTTCTTTCCAAACACCAAGAGGATTTGCCTCTTCACCTTCTTTTGGCACAAGAAAACACTGACAAAGAGAATATGGTCTGAGTACTAAACAGGATGTTGGGATACCTTCCTTTTAAAGGAAGAGGAAGGACCTGTAACAGTAGACAAGAGGATTCATATCGAATGTTGAGTACTTTGTAGAACTACTTTGTTTTGATTTGTTTTAATGAGAAAATAGCTGAAAGTCTAAATCAAATCTGTTAATGTATTATCACTTAGCAACTTGAGGCGTGTTTTAGGTTTATTTTCTTGAGGGTCAGATCCTTACCTGATGGAAATGCACATAGTCCCACTGAGTTGCCTGTAACCAGATGAAGTTTCATGAGCTGCAGCCTAGAACCAACAGAAAACATGTAGCATTTATAACTGACAACTAATTTTTTCTCTCTGATGTAGAGTGCTATTATAATCTGAGGCATAATTAGTTGCCAAAAAGGGCTAGGAAAACAGAAAACTTTTATAAATCCATTTCCGGTCCTACAGTCATAGACAGAACGTGATATTGCAAATTAAAAGCAGATTGTAAGACAATTAGATAAAATAATTTAGTTATATTTGATTCATTAATGCAATCCTGCATTGTGAATCAAGCCATAAAGAATACTTATGCTATTGCTTAGTCAAATTCAGGCAAATTAAAATCTTCAGAAATAACATAATACAGGATTGGACCCTTTCAGCGACAGACCTACAGTTTCTTTTTGTTCC
The DNA here is from genome assembly GCA_013397935.1 of Dasyornis broadbenti. Lineage (NCBI taxonomy): Eukaryota > Metazoa > Chordata > Aves > Passeriformes > Dasyornithidae > Dasyornis > Dasyornis broadbenti. The sequence continues at coordinate 3,557,558 of VZRN01001324.1, forward strand.
TGCTGCAGTGGCAGAATCAGTTATGGCTTCTTATTATGTCCTTCCCTGATGTTAGCTCCAGCTAAGCCTGGCTTTAGAGATCTCATCCCTAAGCAATGCTTTTGTAGCATCTTTGACACCTCTTCTTGCTTCCTTTATGCCCTCTTTTGGCATTAAGAAGCCATAGCTGACTATTGTCAGCTTCTTAATGCCGACAATTGTGAGTGTCAGAAATAGTCTGGTAGCGGGAGGCTGGACTAGTTGACCCTCAAAGGTATTTTCCAACCAATATTTCCATGATTCTGTGAATCTTTTTTTCACTATGGATTTCTAAAGCAATATTAAACGTTATATTAATAACAGTACATGTAAAATTTAACATTTGGTGCAATTTACTTATCAGAACACAGTCAATATTAATTTTGGAAGCCACAGGATACTGCTGCCGTTTAGTAATCAATGGTCATTATTTCAGAAAAAAAAAAAGTATTTTCACACAAACCTTGGTGCTTGCACTTAATTGACATTGTTTAAATGCAAATATTTTCTTTGAAGAACTAATACTGCGCTCGTTTCTAATATTTTAAGAAAGACAACAATTTCAGGTCCTAAGTTATTGGCTGCTCTCATCTGATGATACACACAGATGTTTTAAAATTTCCACATCATGTGAAAGCAATCAGACAAAATCACTTTATTTTGCCACAAAGGGTTCAACTCCCTACTCCTTTTAATTTCATCACAATAATTAACAACCGTTCAGAAGGTATGTAATTTGTTACCAAACTGACCTGCTTTCATTTAACACCTAATTTCACTCTGCATATGTGCAAATTAACACCCAAGGTGCAAACCAGTGGAGAATTAGGATACAAGGCAGAAAATTATTGTCTGGTTATTAGAATTTCATCAGGCACTTACAGAATGGAAGGTCATCTGAGACAATTCCGAGAGTACAACTGAGTACACAAAGTTATTTGAAACTCTCAGCTCTGTAACTTGGCAGAGGACAGAGGTTTGGATTAGTCCAAGGACGTAAACTGGGCAGGAGTTATTCACAGATGAATGTCCAGAAATAGCTGTCCCCAGCTGTCTCCAGCTCTGGACTACTGAGATGTCCTATGCAAACCAGGCAGCAAACCCAAAGTATAGCAGAACTTAAGAGCCCACATTTCCTTGTGGAATTTGACTCAAGATCTGAAGAAATTAAATATTGTCACAGGCAAACCAGTCTTAACAATCAGGGATTTTATTTTAACTTACTGCCAGTTAACACAAACCTACAATGACTGATTCAGGTATTGGGGGAAAGGAAACATAATTAAACAAACGTTTATGGAAATATCTTTCTTTCCCCCCCTGCTCAGGCTCAGCTCAGGCCAAACTCATATCCTCTCCCACTTGCAAGTTTCAGCTTTGTTTATTTTCCCTAAGGCTTATGCACAGTCTGTCCTAATTTCTTCATTGAGTTGACAAACAGTGCAGGAGGTTGGCATCAAGTGTGTAATGGTTTCTTTCTGCAGTCTGGGACAGGAAAATGAGCTACACCAACCACAAATGAAGACAACAGCAAAAAGAAATTTGAGTTGCAGGAACAGCCAGTCACCAGTATTAGCAGGGAATAAAGAAACTTTCTTCTGGGAAGACTAAGTTGGCACAAGGCTTCTCAGTATTTTTGGCCTGCCTTAAAGTACCAAAGAAATTATGAAGTCCCTGAGAAAAAGAGTTGTCATGTAAATTTGCTGTAAGAACAGTAAGAGCCCCAGCAGTCAGGTTCCAAGATAACAGGGTGATAAAGGATTTGACAGCAAACTTAAAAGCGGGAAGGAAGAGCCTGTAGGATGCTGAACTAGAGCTTAGAGGCTGACCTTCAGGGGGATTGATTTAGAGACATTTCAGCCTCAGAAAAAAGTGAAGGTCTTTCCATAAAGGGAAAGAACATTTTACATAGTCCAGAAGGCAGTGAAACGAAAAAGAATAGATAAGAAATAGCTGATGTGTGTAATCATCAGGCCAGGAAAAAGCTAAACAGATGTAAAATTAATATTCAGTGTCCACACTAACAGGAGTTATTATATTCTTTGATATGAAGCACCTAATTTGTGTGGCTAAACTCAGAAGTTTCAATGCAGAGACATGGAAGTTTCCAGGATGGTAACACCCAAGCATTGATTTCCTTTGTGCTCCCCTGCCTTTGACCCTATTTCTAATTAAAAACGCATCCACTCCAAATCACTTTGTTCTTTTTCACTAACAAAAGGAAACTGGCATGTAGCGGCAGCACCCTGACAGAAAGGACCTCCAGGATTTTTGGTATTGATTTCTTTGTGGCCAGGATTTCACTTACTCATGGCACAATAACCTGCAAAAGATCTGTTGTTGTTTCCACATCAGGAGAGTAGTCTTACATGGAAGAATGTAAGATTGTCCTGATATATCCATGCTAAATCAAGTGCCAAATGCTATAGTGATGAATTACTGCATTGTTCTGCCTCGAGCAACTTACTCTGCTTTGTCAGCAAAACAACTAGACTAAGAACACTGATCTTCTAAATCTGTTCTGCTTTTAAGATCTGAGCAAGTTCATGGCACTGCCCTTTGCCATGTCAGCACCTGCCAACAACAGCTGAATTTATGTGAAAGCGGGGAGGTCAGTCGTCTAGGCAGACTTCTCTGGTTTGGACCTAAATATAAGCAAGAATTAATTGGAGGAACACACACCAGAAATGACTGAGGAGGGAAAAGGAATTTAAATGCAAAGATTACAATTAATATCTTGGTTATGTTTGTATATATGCCTATGAATCATTGCCGCTGAGTGACAATGGATGGGGAGATTTTAGGCTACTTACCCATAATTTGTCACAAAATGCATGTCCTGTGACAGGATCAAGACAGAAAGACTGTACAGTCTAATTTTACTACAAATGAAACTTATATTTTTAATGGCTATTTTTCTTTATTTGGATTTTTAGTTTGTCTTTTATATGACAGTAAAAGATATTACTGTATCCAGAAAAGTACTCTGGAGGAAACAGTGAACTCTCTGCCTTAAAGTTCAGCGTACAGCCAATCGTAAATAGCCCACATCTTTTGAACCCTGAAGTTCATTCCTTTGAGACTTTTGGTCTTTGAGTAATGCAAAAAAACCCCTCTGTAATCAGTGACTGTAAAGACTAAAGCCTCAACATTTTATTTTGATTTAATGCTAGATACTGGTTTTGCCTATTACTTTAGTTTAAAGAGTTAGTGTTTAGAGAAAAATAATACCTTTCAATTTTTCTAATTAATACAGTATGTAAGTAACCTCTAGCATAAAGATAACAAAGGTTATTACAAAAGATACTTCCTCCTCTCTGGACAGTATCCACTGACAGTACACACACTGTTCATTTCAGGTGGGTACAAATCATTCATAGGAACAGGTCAGGGAACAGAAGAGCTTGTGCAGAGTTGATGGTGAAAATATTCATGAAAATATGCTGTTACATAATGTCTCCAACAGCTTCTATGGAACTAATACACATCTAGACTAATAATTTCCACATAAGAGGTAGGGAAAACTGGTTTCATCTCACTAATTAGTGTTTGCAGTATGAGTTCTATGCCAGTGGAGAATTCAACAATTGAATAAATAATACCAAACTCTTCATATCCTTGTTATAGGAAAGCAACAGATTGTGGTATGTATAACTCAAATTAGACACGAAAGTTTGTTCATCTTTAAGTAAAAACCTCAGAATTTTACAACAAAGGTCATGGTAAAAAGCAAAATAAATTAAGACTGTGCTGACAGATACATGGTAAGTTTATAATATTTTAAGTTTGGAATGTTTAAATGTGAACAAAATTATCCCTTCCTCAAAGTAAATTGCGGCATCTATGCCAACCATAATTGTTCAGGTTCTGGGGCTCAGATGTCCAACTTCTTGTATAAAAAGAGTTTTATTTATACATTTTAAATATCAAAAGTAAATGATCCTTTCCCCCTTGTCTGATTTTTATTCTCACTTATCTCTTGCTGTTTTAATTTATAGGGACCTCAAGATAACCTAAATCTGTCCTTTTTTTTCACTGTTTTAATTAAGTTCAGCATAATGATAACAAAAGCCCTGTTTCAAGGAAATAAACCAGGAGTTTGCTGAGCTGGCAGATCTCTTGGACTCTCACAGCTTTAATTTTAACACTTAAAGTTTAATCAGGTTGTATTTTGAAACTGAAATGTTACTTCCTGTCACTGGATTCAGTGCTGGTAATTACGTACTGTTTTTTGTAGGGGGAGGGGAGAAATATCTGTGTAAAGCTTTCTTACCTAAACTTGGCAGAATGCCTTCCTGCTATTAAAAGTCCACTCAACGATAGCTCATTGTGCTGCACTTTCAGTTTTGTTAAGGTCATTATGAAAGCAGGCTCGTTGGCTGAGTTCAGCTGTTCTCAAGAAGCTCAGCTTGGATCTGGGGATGTATATAAAGCAGAGATCTAGCAATACAAGTACTTTTTAAAAACTAGCTTAATGTTCCAAAGATCCTACAATAAGCAGAAAAATTTTGCACGCTGTAACATTAATGTAAAACATGTTTTGGAGCAAAATCCAATTAAACTGTCTTTTGAGTAAAAATATTGCAATATTTTCATAAGATATCTACTCAGATGGTCTAAATAAACTGCTCTATATGCTAGGAAGCATATGTTCTTTGACTTTAATGTCCATAATGATCTTTAAATAGGGACACAAAATACAAAAGACCTATCTGGTTTGATTACAAAATTTTCAAAATGAGAACAACTAAACTGATGAATGTAATTATAACCAGTAATTGCATCCTCTTACTAAATTAATTCAAATGAAGAGAAATAGTAGAACAATGAGAAAGTTAGTTTAACGTCAATATGACACTTTACTGCGGAACTACCTAGTGTATATATATCTGACTTTTTTAATGGGAGGACAGGGGAGGAGGAAGATAAAGCATCACTCAGTTCTGTGTGTTGTTAACAGAAAACCCAGGGGAAAGCCCAGAATTTGTTATTGTTGACTCCTGGTTTGCTTGGGACTGAATCTCAGCCCTGTCCTGCTTGGCTGCTCTAACAGCTCTTACTTACCTTCTCCTGGTGCCTCCTTCTTGGAAGCAGCAAAATCGCTGCTCTCTGAAGTTCGAGGGCTGCTCTTACTACCTGTACTGCGGCTGGTTGATTCCTTTCAAAATGCTGCTTGTGGGAAAAGGCACTATTCAGATACAAGCAAGAAAGGCCAAAGCTAAGTCTTGTCTAATCTTCACTGCTGTTAAAGTACGTACAGAAAGGATGGTGGGAATATTATTTTGTCTCTCACACACAGAGATACTGTGCATAGAACCTGGGAAGAAAGGGTGCTATGGCAGTGTTGATTCATTGTGAATAACACAAAAAATGAGATGTTGTGTGTGACTGAGCACACAGAGGATCTGTTCTATGGGAGAGTAGAAGTGAAGCATTTGCTTTATAAATTCTCCAGCCTGTAGGCTATGCAACTAAAAATTCCTTACAAATCAGGATGTTGGTTTAGATTCAGTGTCTTCTTTGCTGTCTGAGAACAGCTAAAATAATTTCAACATCCTACAAATTGATATTATTTTAGATGTTTTGATTTGCATATCTCCCACTAAGATTCTTGAACTCCACCTTGCCTCCAGCTTGTAACAATTTTTATCCACTTGTTAATTTCCTGTCTTTTGGGCTCTGAGTGTTAATACCTCAAAAACAGTAGCTTTGGGCATTGGGTACCTCGATATTTCTGCAGTTGTGGTTTTTTTAAACACCAACCAAATAGAACAGTTTGAAGACTCTATTAGGACCCCCAAAGCTCTAAAAAGCATTGAAAATGGCCTTTTGTAGTATCTTATCTTATATCCTGTTTACAGACCCACAAATTATCATAATTTATGTATGACCTGGGTTTCGACAGAGGACTATGCCAAGCATTTATATCTAGAGTTGATATTAAGAAATTGAATTCAAAATAAAACCTCAAGCCTCGTTACATGGTTATTTCATTTCACTTGGCTGTTACTGCCATCTAGTGATACCATTTACAATACTCAAAACTTTCCATTTAGAAATTATATTGCATCAAATGTGTTTGGAAACTTGCAGGACATATTCTAGAAATCTATGCTTCATTTACTTGCTAATGTAATTCCCCATGCTGGCATGCAATTTTATGCATATTCCGTTTTGAAAGTTGATGTTTTTTCTATCTTCCCTATAAGAATGCACTTGAAGACCCAGACACTTGCCCAAGAAGAAAACTTTTCAGAATATTCAACTTCTGGCAAATTTCCCCTGAAATGGCCATATTATTTATTACTGCAGTGGTTTTAAATAAATGACTAGTAATTATTTATATTAATGTAAGTTACAGAAATAGTTAGGATTGAGTAAAGAAATCTCTCCCTCTTTTGAAAAACCAGAAATTGTCCCATCTTGTTTGAAAAATAATCACTTCCTAGAGCTCCTACCTACCTAACTGATGCCTCAGATATTACTGGAGGCTGAAGATCAAATGCAACTAAGGCACACAATCTTAATCATGAAGGTAAATTGCCTATTAGAAACATTGATTATTTGTCTGTGATTTAAGGTCTTTAAATCAAGGTTAATCTTTCTATGGCATTCACTGGAGTTCAAATTGGCAGCTTAATTCATATGAAAAAATGGGGTTTATAATCATCTTCTTTGACTTCCTAAGTAGAAAATTACCTAGTGATTTTCTGTAGCTTATGTGCATTTAATTAATTTTTTTTTAGTCAGATTATCTCACTTACCTGCATGGTCAGGCAATTCATAGTGCTTCTGAGCTTAAATCACATTACCCATAGAACAAAAGGAGACCAACAACAAAATCTGACCCTTGACATTATCACATCAACCATATTCAAATTTGGTTTTAATTGATAATTGAACTGCACGTGAAAAGTCTTCCCACACAATTTTGCCCTGAGACAGTTCAGACTTTCACAAAGCTTATCAGAGGTGTCTGGATCACAGGCCAAGCACGGAGGGCTCTATTAACTTTTTCTTCACAGGTTGATGTATATGTTTCTCCAAGTTCTTCCACTGGCCTCTAGGGAATGCTTTTATACTTATTTAGATGTCTTTCCTTAGTGTCTTCCCTAGCTTTGACACTCTAAAGAATGTTGGCGTTCTTCAAATTAAGTAATGCCTGAGTCCTTTATTCTAGCAGAAACTTGTATGAAAAATATTTTAACTTTCATTATCATAGTGAGCTGATCAATATTCTGTTTTAATATTTCCAAATACCAAATGTCTTCCTGTATTTTTCAGTTCTCAATGTTGAAACAAATAGGTATGTTTAATTCTGATTTTGGACTTTACTCTCCATACAAAATAAAACCAGATAATTTAGCATAAAGGTAATCCTATTGCCACAGGTAGCAGCAACCTTAATTCTAGATAACTCAATTAAAATCGTCTACAAAATCCCAGAAGGCTTAATTCTCAGATTTTCAGCTCTTTGATACCTGGATAAATGTCATTGTAACAATACAAACAGGCAAATACATCTCTGATAATTAACTGTGCAAATTGGAAAGAAGAAAATGTAAGACAGTATTCTGTGCAGTGGATTTTCATTCTTCCTGGAATCTTTTCAGATTTAGATACTATCAATAAATATACACTCTACCATATTACAGACAGATATTAAAACCATATATATCTAACCACTTGAGTAAACTGAAAGAAAACGCTGGTTCTCAAACAAGCGGTTCCTTAACGTGGTTAATTAAATACACAGATTACACTGCTTAGAAAATTTTTGACTTCTTGCATTCATGGATCGTTGTCAGATTACCTAAATTAATTGATGGACTACTAACAATTCTAATTTACACTATTTTATGAGTCACAACATATCTAGTGCAAGACATGATGTCAAGTAAGGGAAAAGCGTGCATTACAAATTATCTTTTTAAGAAGCCGTCTGCCAGTGTCAGAAAGGCAAGTTGGGATAGAAAGCAGAAACTGTGCTCATACAGATAATTCTGTAACTTGCCAGAGCTAGGAAAATGGATCAGACAGGTGCTTTTAAATAAGGGTGCTACCCAGAACTAGTGCAGGGAATACAGACACTCAGTATTTAACTTTGAAATTAAATAAAGATAATAAATAACAAACCCTTTTTTCTGAAAACAAATGTTGGGCTGTTGCAAAAAATAACAGCATGGGATTAAGTTTGATGTTAGGTCTTTAACTGAATCTATGAATTCACCAAGACCAAAAGGGGGAGATCTTCCTCCTTCCTCCTCCTTTGGGCTATAAACGCTGCTCCTTCTCCTTCTTTCCCATTCTGGCTCTCCCACATATCATGCCCTGAATTGAGTCAATTCAAGTTGTTGAAAGAGAAGAAAATTAGCCTAACAAAGTAAGAAAAGTGAATAGTCTGTCTATGATTTAAATACTGGAAACTATGTATCACACGACCTGAGGAGTTCTAGAGCTGGTGTGAGGGAGAAGGTGGGGTCACACAGTGGGGTCTAGACGAAGAGTAATTTCCCTATTCTCACAAGAACAAGCCATCAGATTTCATCAGTCCTCACTGCAATTTTAGCCTTAAACTGTGCTTCCAGACCCTCCATCCCCATGTCGTCTGTAGAGTGTTGCACCCTGCTATTTCTCAGTTCTGGTGCTTGTTCAACCAGAGTACTGTCACAAATAAAACACGTTCATGTTTTCATTGTCACTGACACACCTTACTGGGTTACATTGCTTAAAAAACCCAAAAACTCAAATGAGCTGTGCTGAACGTGACCTAGTAAAGTGGCAGATATGTTTGATAAGGCACTTCAAGAAGCCAGGCTAGTCAATCATACTGGTTTTTCTTGCCACTAAATTGTAGCCTCCCTCAGAATTAGAAAAACCTGGTTTTCCCTCAACATTCTGACTTTTCATTCCATTTCTGTCTTCATTTGTGGACAGAGTAACAGAACAGAGCAGAAGGAAGATAGAACTGGGCCATCATTTGGTAGAAGGACAGCCAGAAGGTAAGTGGGGAATATTAGCCCACCCTACTCCTAATGTCTCCTGCAACTGGGAAATTATCTGAGGCTCACAGCTTGAGTTTTTCAATAGTAGAGTTCAGCAGCATGTAAAATTATTTCATTCTAATGACAATTGAGGAAACTTAGCTGAAAAAGGTTATCATATTGTGATTAATTGAAAAACCAAGACTGAGCTAAATGTCAAGTTTAAAAATAGTAAAATCTCATTAAACTGATTCATTATTTTCTGTAATAAAGGCAAATCTGTTATAACTATGCCCCTATAAAGACAATATATCAGAAAATATAAAATAACATATGAAATTATAAAATTCAACAATAACATACCCACTACAATCATAGTCTTAATAATATCTCAAAGAAATGAATTAAAAACACAATAACTATTTTACCTTATGACAGTTGACTATGTATCTTTGTATATTGAAAAAGAAGTAACACAAGCTATATGGAAATTTTTTTGTTGTTGGTATAAATATGATACTTTTAAGCAAACATCTACATAGAAATTGCAGAAGGAAAAAGGAATAAATGTCAGTTTTGTTCCAGTTTGGAAATAAAATGCTCAAAATGAAAAGATGAGGAAAGTCATGTTTGCTTTTTTTTTTTCTTTTTTCCAGTTTATTAAATTTTATACTTAGCAAAAGGTTTGGAGCTTGCAACATTAGAGCTGCAGTTTGTTCGGCAACAAAGCTGAGGACGTGCAGCAATCAGATATTGAACCGGGCCAAACACATGAGCTCTGCAGTGACCACGTCTGGGTCAATTCCTAACTCACTCACCTCCAAACCCCTACCAGTTCTCACTGCACTGTTGGAAATTATTTGGCAAACACAGTTGGGATCACTGTGGTGGAAAAATCTAGAGATGGACCCTTTTACTCCCCCAGATATAGCTCACTGTTACAGCCCTGTTACATAAAATGGATCAAGCCCACTCCAAGAAAGATCATCTTCCAGGTGAAACAGATGTAACCAGGTCCTTCTGCTCAGACCGTTTGACCCGGAACAAACCTTGGAATTGCCTGGAATTCCATCCCTTTAGTTATTGAAAAACACCCAAGGACAGAGTCTGTCCAAGTTCTCTGAGCAGCCTGCTCCAATGTTAGTGCAAACCTGTCCTGGACCAGAATGAATAAACTATTTCCTTTGTACACTCAGGCACTACTGGGCAGCAAAAACCACTAAAGGGCTATGAAGAATTCTGGTGTAAAAAAGATTCTAAAGTCCGACTTCTGGCAAAATCAAAAGTGGAATAAACAGTTGATGTACGTTAGGCAGAGCAGCCTCGTCCTCTCTTATAGTGGCCATAAGGATACAAGAGAAGCACCCCTCTATAAACACTCTTTGAAATACTGATCACTTCTTTGCCTGTATTCCTCAGAGCAAAATCACACAAAAAGCAGGGGGGTTTTCTTGCTTACTTTTTTTTCTCTCTGATCTACTATTTCTTTGTGAGAGGTGAACTAAGACATGGAGAAATTCTGGACAGCTGCTAACTCAGCTAACATCCATAAAGCCAGTTTTCTTTTAAAATTCAGGTGGCTGTACATCTAAATGAAACAAGGCTGAAAACAACAGGTCATAATTATTTCACTGAACAAAGTCACCAGGCAGACTGCATGTGAAAAAATATTCAAAATGAATTGTCAGGATCAAAATCTTAGAATACTCACCTGAATGATGAAATCACTACTTTTGTATTCAACTACACACAAACACTCCCTCTCAACAGTGGAAACCGGGTGAAGGCCCAAATTAACATCAAGACCAAAGCACTCAGAAAATATTCTATCTGTATTTAAATAAGTTCCTATCTAAATAACTGTTTAAAAAGAGTTATTATATACATTATCATCTTCCATAAACATCCATTTAAGCCTCCTGGGAATTAGTTACAAGAAATGAATATTCAGAATTAATACCTTCATCTTTTCTGAATTCGTATTTCATTTCTTTTAGGAAATACGTTACATAAGGCAATTGTCAGACACAGAAAAACCAAACTTCTGATTATGGAAATAGGATAAAATACTGAAATCCTTGTATTTTCAACAAAAAGCAATCTACTGTCAAAAGACAAAAACAAGTTTTATACTGAAGAGTTTGAAAGTAAATATTGATAGTGGTTTGCATTTCAACTTTGCAGAGATCAACAAGGTTTCACGTGTTTTTGGTGTAACTCAGCTGCAGAGGAGCTGTTTGGGCTTCAGTCTCACAGAGTGATACAAAGTATCTTTATGGGGAGAAAATACTAGATAATAGAGAATTATCTCATTCCCAAGGAATAGCCTAACAAGAACCAACAACGAGAAGTAGAAAAAGAAATGCAAGGTGATTAAACATGGTGGGGGAGAGGGGAAAGGGATTACCAAGAAAAATAAGGGTCCCATCTTTTGACATTTCTGTCTAAATGAGGTAATCTTTTGAAAGGCAAACTACAGTAAAACAAAATTAGTAGGCTTAGCAGCAGAGGTAATGAGGTAAAATGTAAGAGTCTGTTAAGCAATTGCCTTGTATTAAACCTTCTAAAGCTTCTTGTTCTCTCCAGTTCCGTGAATTCCAGCTCATTTACAATGTTTTGCTTCAAAACAAAAAAATCATACTTTTTAAGTTTCAGAACACTTTCTAATGTAGTCACAATAGGGAAGAGGAAACTGTATTAAGCCAGATGTTAAGTAAGGGATAAATGCAGATTAATCCCAAGAAGGTTTTTTCCTAAGGTTAAACACAGAAAATTCATTTTAGCAAGAAGATACAAATCTATTCACTACATTGTCTGGTAAGATGCATTTTCTGGCTGTAGATTTGAAAATGAAAATGTTGATATTCCAATTTAAATGAGCAATTTTTAGACATTAATTCTGGTTGTTTCTGTGTAGCCTTGCATTTCACCTGATTTCAGACCCTGATTTGATAAGTGTTTTGCAACTGCTGGGAAGGAAGGGCATAAAATAAATAGCTCTTGAGATTCCTTATGAGAATACTTTCCACATACTAAGTCCTTTCTGAAAGCAAGGAAAACTTTTCACCACAAAGAAAAAGTCAGGGTTATCAAAGTTCTGGTTTATATACATTTTGACAAGCTTCAAACTCTTGCTTTTGTTGGAGTAATTTTAAAGATAGATAGACAGACATATACTAAAAAAGGAATTTCATTTTCTGTGAATAAACCATTTTCAAAGTAATTTTGGTGAAAACATACACAAAAATTTAAAAAAGGAAGGAAGATATAAAATATTGAAAGGCCTTTAACTTTGCATAGACTGAAAAAAAAGTCTTATATTCAGGAAACCATTTTTAATAGTTACTCTGTCTTACTTTTACTAGCCAAAACAGTGTTCAATATTTTTCTGATATGTTTATAACATACTTGCATTACCCAATGTACTTCAGAACTTGACATAAAGAGTTAAGATTTGAAACCACTTTTATAGTGTGAATGCTTACTGCACAAAAGGAAAATATTTTTCTTTTTGCTGTTTATCAGTCTCTCTCAAAATAAAGTTTTTGCAGATGGTACAGAGACTGCTTAGTCTCAGCTAGAGATACTGCTAGACATGGATTACATTTGTTCACAAACTGAAATAGTTTTCTTGTTTTTTTTCTTTGTTTCAGGAGCTCACAATTCTGCCACAAAGACACAGAAGTCTGTCACAATTCAACTAATGACAGAAGAATAGGCCATTGTGCAATCCTGCACTGGATTAATCTTTTGGGACAGATGAGCCATTACCCAGTAGTACTTAGGGGAGTCACTCAAAGCAAAATTAAAAATTGTCTGTATAGCTACAGAAGTATCAGGAGAACGTTAGATTCAGGTGCATGAAAGACAGTAAAATCAGAGCTGAACAAATCTATTTGGACAACTGTAGCAAAATCTTGGCCTCTTTAGATCTAGAAATATATATGTTTTCCTTCAAGAAAGTCCTAACATTTTCCTGATGTCCATCCATTTCTATCTGTTTCTTTCACATAACCTGTATAAAGTGAACAAATTTACAGATGTATAAAGCCAGCTTCCTGTCTTGTCAAAAGGGAAAGTTATCATATTACCCTCTCATTAAGTGAAGAAAATATTTAAATGGGAATGTAATTTTCTGTAAATCTTCAGCAAACCAAATCTTGAATGACTAAATAAAGTAAATTTTGGACCTCATGCCCTTGTAGGGGTCATACTGATACAAAGGGACAGAATATATGTCTCAGAGCATCAGGAAAGTTAAAATCCTTATAAAATGCATTTACTCTCATGGAGTTATTTATAATAATTCACCTTCTTTAACTTCATATGTCAGTCCCCTTCATGACAATACAAAGTACCTTCTAGTTAATCTAATGCTCCCCTGATTAAATATAAGATCCAGACATTTTCACTTTTCTTTATGTTGCCCTTTTTTCCTCTTTCTACTTGCACACTCTTCATTATGATTCTTTCCTACTGAAAGCTATTTAAATCATAGAATCACAGAACAGTTTGACCCGGAACAAACCTTGTAAAAGTCAGCTAGTCCACATCCCCTGCAATGGGCAGAGATGTCTACAACCAGGTCAGGTTGATCAGAACCTCATCCTACCTGACTTTGAATGTTACCAGGGTTGGGCCATCCACCACTTCTCTGGGCAACCTGTTCCAGTGTTTTAACACCTCCATTGCAAAACACTTATTTCTTCTATCTGGTCTAAAATGACCGCCCTTCAGTTTAAACCCCTTGTCCTATCACAACAGGTCCTGCTGAGAAGTTTGTTCCCTTCTTTCTTGTAGGCACTACTTCAAGTACTAAAAGACTGCAAGACTTTCCCAGAACCTTCTCTTTTCCAGGCTGAACAATTCCAGCTTTCTCAGTCATTTGTCATAGGAGAGATGTTCCTCTCATCCTCTTTGTGGCCTCCTCTGGACTTGATCCAACAGGTTCATGTCCTCCCTGTGCTGGGGACTGCAGAGCTGGATGCAGCACTGCAGGTGGGATCTCACCAGAGCAGAGCAGGGGGGCGGAAACCCCTCCTTCCCCTGCTGCCCATGGACACAATTGGTTTCCTGGGCTTCCAGTGCCCATGGCTGGGTCATGCCCAGTCTTTCACCCACCAGCACCCCCAAGTCCTTCTGGGCAGGGCTGCTCTCAGCCTGCTCATCCCCAGCCTGGATTGATGCAGGGGTTGTCCCAACACGTGTGTAGCACCTTGCAGTTGGTCTTATTAAACCTCATGAGATTCCCATGGTCCCACTTCTCAAGCTTGTTCATGTCCCTCTGGATGGCATCCTGTCCTTCAGGAGTGTCAACTGTACCACTCAGCTTGGTGTCTTCTGCAAATTTGCTGAGGGTGACTTGATGCCTTCATCTGTGCCCTTAATGAAGATATTAGATAGCAGTGGTCCCATTACAGACCCTAGAGGATCACCACTTGTTACTGTTGTCCACTGGAGGCCAAGACATTGACCACTACCCTCTGAATGCAACTGTCCAGCCAATTCCTCATCCATCGAACAGTCCAACTATCAAATCCATCTCTCTCCAATTTAGAGAGAACAGTGTTGTGGGGCACTGTGTCAAAGGCTTTACAGAAGTCCAGACAAGCCTTTCCCTTTCCCACTGATATATCTCTCCATCACAGAAGGGCCCTGGGTTGGTCAGGCAGGACTTGCCCTTGGTGAAGCCATGCTGCCTGTCCCAAATCACCTCTCTGTCCTCCATGTGCCTTAGCAGAGATTCTAGGAGGATCTGTTCCATGATCCTGCCAGGCACAGAGGGGAGGCTGACAGGCCAATAGTTCCCAGGATCTTCCTTTCTACCCCTTTCAAAGATGAGTTAATGCTTCTCCTTTTCCAGTTACCTGGGACTTCACTTGGCTGCCATGACCTTTCAAATATCATGGAGAGAGGATTTGCAATTATATCAGCCAGTTCCCTCAGGACTCTGAGATGCATCTCATTCCTCAGGTGGTCAAGAACCTGATCTTTACTTGCAGCTGTGAACAATTTTCTCCCACAGTCCCCATCCTGCTGCCCACCTGCTCTAGAGGTGTGGGAAGAGAGGTTGTCACTGACAAATGAGGAAATTCTGGGATGTAATTTAGCTAGCTTATTTTAGTTTTAGTATACTCATTATCCCGTGATACTGTATATAGAAATTATTGCATAACCATATTTAAACTAAGATCTGAAAACACATAATGAAGGCACCAAAATTATGCCCTAGAGCACACTCTTTCTCAAAGAGCAGACATTAAAAAAGCCAGTGCTCTTAAAAAGCAGGCTAGATGACTGTTTATCACAACCACTGAATATTAGCAAGCAGTCTACAGCAAATATGTCCAAGTTACTATGCCCTATTGACTTAAATATTATCTAAACAAAATCTCATGTCCTGAAATATAAATTCTAATCATCATAAACAGAATGTGTGCTTGATAGCTTTTCTGCAGATTTCCGCTACAAGTAGAAAAAAAGGTCATCAAATATATGGGAAAAGTATGAATTTTATTCTTACTTCACTTAATTATTTTATTTTGCTTACTGTCTGAAACTGAGCCTGAAGCAAGAATTTTAACACTAAGACTGGGATACTATATTTTTCTCATGTTCAAATTAGATGCTTGAATGGAACTTTGCTTTTAGAACAATATAATAATTGAATAAATCTTTCTATCAGACTACAGAAAATATAAGTAAACTGTATTTGTACTCAGAAATTTTAGAACAAGCAGGTCTGCTGTAACATTACTTCAAAACCACAGCAAATAAAATGTAACTGCCTAAAATCAGTTAAGAACTGTTGACCTCTTCATGTCCATTAACTTCAACATTGTGTCATACTGTTTTCACAAGAATGCTCTCCAAACAGTTTTCAAGGTTAATTTTGCTGTTACTCCCTCTGGCAGGGTAAGCAGATAATTCTGTCTCCTCACTAATTTTTTTCCCAGCTTCTTTGATATCAGTAACTTGTACCCATGCTAAATGAAGTTTTCGTATTTGGCCAAGGCCGCCGTTTGAATTTGTCTGTCTGTTATATTTCTAAAGGTAATATTGATACTTCAAAGGATATAGAAAAAACATTGTCTCCTTCTTGTTAGTGAGATTGCTGAGAATGTTGTATACCTTCAGTGAAAATATTGTTGGGCAAGCTTCTGTATTGTCTCCATTTCTATTTCAGAGTTATTAAAATTGAAGAGGATTTTCTTGAACCTGATCAAAAGTATGTGCTTCTATGGCTGTATAACAGATTGGGGAAAAGTATAAATCTCCTGGTCACAATGTCAAATATTAAGATATAAATTAAATGTATAAATGTTAAAGTTCTACTTAACAGACTATATCCTTCAAAAAGTGTTCCATTCCTTGTATTACTCACATTACTAATTCTACTGAAATAAGTCTTTTCTTTTAAGTGTAAACATGTAAAGTTGTTTAATTTGGGGGCTGTGAAGCTTTTGGATACAGGCAGCTTAAATGTTTACAAAATTAATAGACTGAGATTTAAACTAAAGGCTAGACACATCAGCAATGTTATACATTCAGAAATCCGTTTTTATTAATGCACGTTTTCCAAGTTGGAACTAATTCCTAAATACTAAAGTATGAACTTGTGTTCAATGAAAAGCACAAAAACTTTAGGGCCTGCTGCTGTGAATCAACATAATTTCACCCCACAAATCTTTACTCATTCACATCAGCTGGGGATGTGCCTACAGAGATGCAGGAGATACTTTACACATGAGGCTAACAGATTGTTCAAATGTGCTACCGCCATTTACTAATCAGTCAGGAAAATGCTTGAAGGGCTTCAAGTCTTGTGAGCCGATACATGTATTTACAGGTGAAAGAAATTCTCACATTTTATGAACATATAGGTATTTTTCCATACCTGGAATGCATTCTTTTTATGAAATTTTATCAATTTTAAACTGGATTAGAGACAAAAGCTGGTCTGTGGAGGTCACACACAGCAGCAACACCATTCTAAGATAAGGCACAGAAAAATTCTTGTTATTCTGGCTTTCTTGCTTTTATGAAAATGGGGAATCTATTTATATATATTTTTTTTTTTTTTTTTTTCTT